>JAJMFR010000013.1:0-307693 GCA_030574835.1 Yamadazyma cerambycidarum
CTGAGATCCAATGGGGTTATCTTGTCTGAATGTTACCTCTTCCAGTTTAGTGGGCCACGATAAGTAATTTTTGTAGATTTTAGGTAAATATTTTTCAAACACTCCAGTTCGAAAATGGACAATAATTTCACTAAAGAACTCCTCTCTTGCCTTACTATACGCCTCATCAGCGTCTAATAACTTGGTGAAGGATTCATTACTGACAAATAAATCTGGACCTAACGTGGCTTCTAAAACACTTATGCCCATTTCAGACAAGGGTGGAGGAATCCTGGCTTCCAATTCTCTTCTCTGTCGTCTTATTTCTCTTCTCTGTCGTCTTATTTCTCTTCTCTGTCGTCTTTCTTCTTCTATTTCAGTATTTATACGCTCGCTTTCAGCACTTAGCATGATAATCTTCACCAGGTATTCATTATTGCCCTCATTCACTAACCTTTTGTATGCCTGATTTGGAGTATACTCTCCTGTTATAAGATCTTTGTACGTGCTCAATAACACCTCTTCATCCTTGCTTAAAGCTGAAAAATCAGCCACCAGTCGACCTCCTTTAAGGCCCTGATCATCTTTAGCAGTTCGATTACGTTTTGAATTGGAACGCCCTGTGATACTTCCCATTATATCATGCAAAAACACTTAAACGCTACGATAGGTTTCTTCAGGATTATATTGATTCCTATCACTCTTTTTGGAGAAAAGTCCCATACTTGAGTGATCTAAAAGGTAAGCAACATGCTATATTTCTAACAAGGAATCCTCAGGCCATATTGCCCTTTTACCGGCGTCAAACAACATGCCCTTGCGGCTGCTCACTATTGATTTACTCTGTCTCACTTGTACCGAATTGGAGGGGAGTGTCCGGCTAATGTGTAACAAATCTTTACGGCAACATTTTGATTTATATAACTGAACACCTCAGTCCAGAAATATATGAATATAACTTATTTAATATAGGAAAAGGGTTGACCATATTTTAGGCAAGCAGAGTAAATTCGCACTTAACGACAACTTAGCCGCTAACTAACTCTAAAAAACAAAGTGACAAATGTGATAGAATACTTTATATTAAGGGAAAACACCAAGGATCTCCCTAATGGACCACACGGAAAAGGCGTCACTAATTTCCCTTAAAGATCTCTTTTCAAAAGCTTGTTCCATTATCATCGTGTGATAACCATGAGTAATAAGTATCTAACCACACAGAGTCCCACCCCCGTACGCCAATAGCTAATACTCTATAATACATTAAATATACACTTATTTACACCCAAAGGTATTCATATATTTTCATCATCTATTCTTCTTCAGATGATTCACTTACATCGTCATCACTACTTTCAACTTTATTAAATAAACTCAATTGATCTTTTAATTTCCGAACTCTATCCCATTCATCTTCCACAGGGAATAAGAAATTGTAAATCTTCAAAACAGTCTTATCATCTAATGCATCCATATCTAATTCTAAATCACCATCTTCTGGCATGTCAATTGAATTTCTGATGATTTCAATCAATTGAAGTAATTTCAGTTCTGATAAATTAGTTACAGCTTCACTAACTTGTTTCTTCATTTCATAAGTTACAGTTTGAGTTGGATTTAACTTGATCTTCTTCTTAGAACCATTTGACATAGAATGAGACCTAGACCCTCTTTTACCCGAGCTTGATTTCTTACGTTTATTCTTATGACGATTTTTACGTTTCAATTCACGTTGTTGCTTTAATTGTAATAAATGATCTTGTTTTAGTTTCTTTAACTCTTGAGTCATTCTTACGATTTGATCTTCTAAGAATTTTATAGCGGGAATCGATGATAAAGTTTGCTCATCTAAATCAGAATTATCAATATCAGAATCATATTCCAGATCACTTGGTTCTTCAGGCTTTGGTTGGGGACGATTAATCCATTTCTTATGGAAAATATCTTGTAATTTATGACCCATCATATTAACATCAGTACCTTCAGGATTAAATTTATAGCAATTTTCGAAAATTAAATTCACATCATTAACGAATTCTTCTCCATTTTCGTATTGATTGTTGGATAGTTTCAGTTGAACTGTACTTAAATCCATTGGGGTTTTAATAACATCATAATAGTTTGGGATATTTAAGGCGATTGGATCAACTGGTTGTAAAAAGGGGAAATTATAATTTATATGTTTTTTACTGATGAGTTCCTTTAAAATTTGACCACAATATCTTAATTCTGATGCAAACTTCTTGTTTCTTGGTCTGTTATCATATGGTAGTTCTTTTGGTTTTGGAGGATGGCTAACTCGTTTAGGTCTATTACTTGCAATTGAATTATCTTCGACATCAATTCTTTCAGCTTTTTCAGTTTGCTGTTTAGTTGATCTTTTCGAATTTTCATATTCTTCAACATCATCAGGTGGGAAGTTCATTGTATGTTTTTCAAAGTAAGTTTGAATATTTTTAGCCATTTTGGAAATTGGAGAATTTTCACCATTAAATTTTAAACAATTTGCGACCATTAAATTAAAATCATCGAAGAATTGTTGTTTATCTTCATAAGCATTGACTTGTAATTTCTTTTCAACGGTGCTTATATCCATTGGTCTTGGTATGAAGTTATAATAGAGAGGAATATTTAATTTAACAATATCAACTGGTTTTAAAAATGGTGACGCATCTTTAAGACGCTTTATAGTCTTGATGATATTTAACGCAAATTTGGTTTGATGTTTTGGCATTGGATCAGTTGGTAAATTATTCATATCAGGTTCAGGTGGTGGTGGAGGTACAGGAGTCATTTCAACCGTTGGTTTTATTTCTTGAGGTTGTTCTGACTTTATATCATTATTAGGAATTTCTTTATTTTGATGATCAACACTTTCACTGGTGGGTGATGGGGATGGAATTGGTGGACTTAATGGATGATTAATTATTGATTGTTGAACTTTATCAGACATTTTTTCCTTTACTTTTTACTAGTAAAAAATAAAATAAAAAAAAAATAATACGATAAGGTCGTCCAGAAACCGATTTGGAAAAAAAAGTTTGAAAATCCAAAAGGGGGAAACCGAACGGTATTTAAATAATTTGAAAATTTGGTCAAAAAAAATTTTCAGTGCTGGTCGTTTGAATTTTTTTTTGATGACAATTAAGGGGGATATATAGTTTAACAATTAAAATAATCTGGAATTGATTGGAAAAGATTAGTTGGGTTTAATATTGAAGTTGAACCAATTTGTTAGTAGGTGGTTAAACCAAGTATTTATAACATAAGCATCAAAATAGCAATCAAATTAATAAGATTATAGTGAGAATAGGGGATGGATAAGTACTGTGAAATTTAGTGAAAAGCTTTGCTTTTTGAAGTTAAATTACATTTAAGTATCTAGATATTGATCTAACGATGAACATCTTCGTGAGGAGGGCATGAACGGTTCAGAAATAAGAAACTCTAATGACCATAACCTCTGAGTCATTTTAAATTCAGTGGCAAATATAGTGATGTCGTATCTAAGGCTTTATGTCGTCGGTGTACGGATGATTTTCATTGGGTTATGAGCCATGTGAGAATGTAGAGACTACGAACAATTGAGAATAAAGTAAGGACATTAACCAGCGACTACGAGGTATGTGTAGAATGCAGAGATTAGGGGTAGGGGGTTTGGAGTTGCTTGAAGGAGTCTAGAGGGTGTTTGAAGGATATGTTAGGAGTGAGTTGATGATGTACTTGTGTTGTTACTTGACTTGGTGTGGGGTGGTGATTTGCTGGTAGTGACATGCCTTATCAGTCCCTTCTGCTCACTACCACAAACATCAAACATAACTAATACTCCTCCTATACTTTTCCATCACCAAATACAGATCCTAAATAAATCCAAATACTATCGTTTATTTACATATTATACACTTATATTACACACCACACCACTAATCATAAATGGATCGATAACGTATCATTCTGACTGAATCCTTTATTACAACTAGGACATCTCCTTAACCTTGCATCTAATCTTTGTTTGACACATTCATTACAGAATACATGGCCACATACTGTCAAAACCGTATTTTTCCAGTTTTTACTACAAACTGAACATTTTACCATTGATCTAAATCCATTCAATTCTTCACCACCGTTAACACTCACTAATCCATTTTTCATCTTAATCATTTCAAGTTCTTTCATGTTGATTTTCTTTTGATATTCTTGTTGCAACTCCTTCTCGTGATTTAAGTCTGAGGTCAAAGAATCAATCTTTTCAATCAACTTATTCATTTCTTTAGATTTATTATTGGATTTTTCAATCAACTGATGATTGTTTATATTTAAGTTATTAATGATTTTTTGAAATTCTTGATTGGCTTCTTGCAACTTGGAAATTTTGGTTGTCATTTCTGATTCTATAGTCTTTTGATGAGTATTAATTTCCGTTAATTTATTTAAATTCAATTTTAACAATTTGTTTTCATTAATTAAATTGTCCTTTAACTTCATAATTTGAAAATACTTTTGATCAGCTTTGGATTTTTCAATTTGATATTTTTTAATTAAGTTATCTTGATCGATTTGGGATTTAAGTTTGATGTTAAAATCGGTTAGAAGCGTCTTGTAACTTTCTTCTAATTCTTTTATGATTTCTTCATTGGTCTTATCATTACTATTGAATTCAAGTTTGGTGATTAGTTCTTGGTTAAGATTTAAGAGTTGTTCATTTGATTTATTTTGTTCAAGTAAGTTGACTTTATTCAACAAATCATCCCTAATGTTCCTAATTCTGACCAAATCTTTTTCATTTTTGGACAACACATCCTTTAATTCTTGAATTTCTTGATTGGTGATATCAGTTATTTTGGCTTGTAATTGGTCATATTTATCTTGATATGTCTTAATAACTTCTTGATTATTGTTGACATTAAAATCTTTTATAAGTTCTAACTTTATAACGTCAACCTTTTGTGTATCATGACAAGGTTTCATGGTTTCAATAACCTTTTCATATTCTTCTATAACCGTTTTTAATTTGGTTGTTTCTTGGTTATCAGAATCAGGCTCTTGTTCTTGCTTGATGATATTGTTCTTAACCCTTTGCAAAGTTTCACTCTGTTCACGATCCTTCGACTTGAGTAACTTATTTAACTCTTCGATTTCCTTAACTAATCCTTGGTTTATAACGTCAATCCCATTATCTTGATTATCTCCTTCTGGGGTTAATTTATGTTTATAATTGTCAACTACACTCTCTAAGACTTGGTACCGTTTCTTGTAATAATTCATTTGTCTCCAAATCGCTTGTTTCTTAAAGAATTTCACATCCAGTTGGCTGAGTGGTCCTTCATCACTAAGTTCATCATATTTTCTTTTCTTATCCATAGCTGTTGAAAATTTTTTCGCGTATCTATAAGGTTCAGACAAGGTTAGAGGGAGCTTGACTGAGACTGAGGCCAAGAACGAGATTGAGACTAAGAACCAGTAACCAAATAGTCAAGTCCTATACCCAGCATGGTTTTTATATGGTTGGTTTTGTTTCAACTATCATTAGTGTACTCAGCCAAACATGAATTGTTCAAGACTTGTGAGCAACTGGGATTCTGTTCTAGAAACCATAATTATTCACCTTCTAAAAATAACTACCGTGTAGCTGATTTCGATATAGATCACAACAAAAATTCAATTACTGGTAATATTGTGAAGACAATTCCTGATGGTGATATAAATTTACCATTTGAGTTAGGAATCCTTGAAAATGGTGGGATTCATTTCACTTTAGATGAAAATAGACCAGTCACTAATGTGAATTCTACAAGGTTTTCACCTGGCTATTTATATAATTTACACCATAGACCATTGCCATCATTCAAAAACCAGAAATTATCATTCAATGATATTGACGTAGTAATATCAACTGAATTCAACATTCAAATCTTCATAAATCAGACATTATCGTTAACTATCAATGAAGATAACCTATTGAATTTTGAACATTATAGAACTAAAACATCAGAAAATCAATTGAATGATGGTGAGTCTGATTACCTTTTGTTTGAAGATACATTCAAGGATTCTATTGATGATTCATTGCCATTAGGGCCCGAATCAGTAGCATTAGACTTCCATTTCCATCATCATTCTAATTTGTATGGAATCCCAGAACATAGCGATGGATTAAGATTAAAAGATCAAATGTATAGATTATTCAATGTTGACATTTTTGAATATGAAATCAATTCAACTTTACCAATGTATGGATCAATTCCATTTTTATTGGGTATAAATCCGTCGAATAGTATTGGGATCTTTTGGATAAATTCTGCTGACACTTATATTGATATAACTAGTTCTGACACTGGTAAAAAAACTCACTGGATAAGTGAAAATGGTAAACTTGAATTTGTCATCCTTATAGGCCCAACTCCTGACCAAGTTCATCAACAATACAGTGAAATAACTGGAACCACTACCCTCCCACAATTATTTAGTTTAGGATATCATCAATGTCGTTGGAATTATAATGATGACAAAGATCTTGAACAAGTCATTGATCAATTTGATAATCATCAGATCCCAATTGATACTATCTGGTTAGATATCGAATATACCGAAGCAAAGAAATACTTCACATGGAATTCCAATTTCAACCCTCAATCCCTTTTACCAGCACTTGATCATACTGGTAGAAATTTAGTGGTGATCATCGATCCTCATATAAAGACTGGTTATGAGATAAGTGATCATTTGATCAATAATAAGCTTACTATAATGAATAGCAAACATCAACCATTTAAGGGTCATTGTTGGCCAGGAGAAAGTGTTTGGGTAGATAGTTTCAACCCTAATTGTCAATCATATTGGGATGATTTGCATTCTCTTGATTATGATAAGTTTCTTACTAATTATACTAACATTCATCTTTGGAATGATATGAATGAGATTTCTGTTTTCGATGGTCCTGAAACTTCAAGTCCAAAGGATAATTTGCATCATGGATTGATTGAAGATAGATCAGTCCATAATTTGAATGGGTTAATGTTTCATAATTTAACTTATGATTCCCTTATTAAACGATTAACTCCAACTAATCGTCAAAGGCCATTCATATTAACCAGATCATTCTTCGCTGGTTCTCAAAAGACAGCTGCTATGTGGACTGGTGATAATATTTCAAAATGGGAATATTTAAAAATTTCCATACCTATGGTTCTTAATAATGGTTTAGCAGGTATGCCATTTGCTGGTGCTGATGTTGGAGGGTTTTTTGGTAATCCAAGTTCAGAATTATTAACCAGATGGTACCAAGTTGGAATATTCTATCCATTCTTTAGAGCTCATGCTCATATAGATTCAAGAAGGCGTGAACCTTGGGTTCCTGGTGAACCTTTTACTTCAATCATAAAAGATGCTATACAGTTAAGGTATAAGTTATTACCCGAATTTTATACTAGTTTTAAACAAGCAAGTGAAGCCGGTACACCTGTACTTAAGCCGATATTTTATAATCATCCAAATTATTACCATATTGAAGATCAATTTTATTTAGGAGATTCTGGGATTTTGATTAAACCCGTGACAAATGATGGACAAACTTCACAAACAGTTGTACTTCCAGATCTGGAGGTTTATTATGAATTCATAAATGGTATACCATCCAATAAAATTGTAAAAGGTGATAGTGTAGAAATTTCAACTGATTTATCTACTATACCTATGGTTCTTCAAGGTGGCCATATAATATCAACCAAGCAAAGATATCGTCGTTCATCAAAGTTAATGAGTAATGATCCATATACTTTGATTGTAGCATTAGATTCTAAAGGTAGTGCTAATGGTAGATTATATATTGATGATGGTGAATCATTGAACTATTTACAAGGCGAATATATTGATGTTTTATTTAAAGCTGAAACTAAGGATAATAAGGTGATTATTGATAGTGAAATAGTTCATTCTAGTGATGAATTGAATGTGTCTAGAAAGGTTGACAAGGTCATAGTTCTTGGTGTTAATGATGTAGTAGGGGTCAAAGTTGATGATGAATCTACAGAGTTTGTTAATAATGATAAGCTTGAAATAAGAGTCAATAGAAATATCGGATGGAAGGTTGAAATTAATTTAGAATTAGTTCATGATGAATTATAATATATGAATCTACATAGGAACTGCAGTCAGGTGCATTTGATTCTCAACTTCAGGATTAAAGTACTCCCTGATGTCGGTGGCTAACCTAACCAAATCTATCCAATACTTATCGCCCACTTGTATAGGTACTAGCCTATCCTGTAACTTACTCAAACAAACCAAATGATAATACTTCCCATCATACTTCGTTACTAACTTCCCTTTTTCGACATCCACATCTTGGTTACAACTTTCACAAATTTGGACTCTCATTAGTTCCATCTTTATATCCTCAAACCCATCATCATCGCCATTCATTCCCTCTATAAACTCACTAAAATCATGTTTCACATATTCCAACTTGCCAATACTATACCTATCAGCATTCCAAACACTTTCAGCTTCTTCATCAAAAATATTGACTACTAAATGAAGTTTGCTAAAGTATTCACTGGTCAATAGTAACTTCAAATTGGCTAGTTTCTGGGGTAGTGACCTTTTACCAGGTATCTTATTCTTTATATGTCTCGTTACATTACTATGTTGAAAAGCGTGTTCAAATTGTAAAGCTGCAACATTTGATGGGAATCCGCTTATTATCAATAACATCTTCCATGGCCTATACCCTGATTTCTTAGTATGCCAAGCTCCAGAAGTTAATTCACCATTATGTTGTCTTAACCTCCTTTGAGGGTTTGGAGTTGATCCTATGTAGTAAGAATTCTTCTGGGTTGATTTCAAAAGGTAAACGCCATAAAAATTAGGTACCAGGTGCATGTAGTCAGTGCATGTATTTGTGGGTATATTGGTGGATGTAGTTAGGTATGCATTTAAATTGATTGAGCTACACTATTGTTCACTGGAGTTCTAGTTTGCGCACCAAACCTGAGGTCTTGTTCGTGTGGTCTGTGCGGTGAGGTGTTACATTGTTAACTACTGCAAAATTGTCGGTGTCGTAGAAAGACATTCTTTATGAAACGTTTAATGGAAGAAGCCAATGAACTAAGTATCAGCTAGTTAAGTTAATCCATCGGTCCCCCTCTTATTACTCTATCCCCCTCAAACTAAATTTATGTCGGACCCTGGTTTTAGTGAACATCGACGATCGTAGCCATGTCAGGGTAGGTGAGGACCATTTTAAACTTTATTCGCAAAAAACTCTCACCAAGCCAACATTTCATAAAGTCTATTAATTCATACATTTTAATAAACCACAAACATAACCATTACAAAAACACAAATCTAACGACCACAAACACAAATTGAAATCACTTAGAATCTCAATAGTTTCACAAGTTCATTATAAGATTTTAAAAGATACTAAAAATAGAAATGTTGAAAAAAGAAGACAGTGATCATTTATTGACTAATGCTAGTTCAAATCAAAGTGGATCCAACGACTTCGTCAAGAAGCTATATCAAATGTTACAGGAAGACAAGTACAAATCAATAGTAAGATGGACAAGAACCGGTGATTCGTTTGTAGTGATTGATACTAATGAGTTCACTAAAGATATACTACCTAAACATTTCAAACATAGTAATTTTGCTAGTTTTGTTAGGCAGTTGAATAAGTATGATTTTCATAAGGTTAAGATCAGTAATGAAGCTAAAAGAAACTACGAGTATGGTGATGATGCATGGGAATTCCATCATCCCGAATTTAGAGTTAATGACCGTGATGCTTTAGACAATATTAAACGTAAGGGTCCAACTACCAAGAAATCAACTGAAATTACCAATGGGCAACTGGAAAGTCCACAAAATCAATTATTGAATAATTTCAATAACTTAAAAGACAATTTCGAAGTGCTAAAGAATGACAATAAGAACTTGGTACAAGAAATTAACGTATTGACTCAGAAGTATAAAAGTGTCATTGAAAAGTTAGTGATAATGAAATCATACGGGGAAAGAAATTATAGATCAATGAATATTTTAATTAACAGTTTAACTCAACAGGGGATAAAGTTACCACCTTTAGATTTCCCAAATCCTGAAGATGATGATTTACAGTTGAACCAATTACCTCAACCACCTCAAGTACCTCCAGTTCAGTCGTTGCCTCAGTCACAATTATCACTGAATCCATCGCAGTTACCACTGAATAGTCTGAGTAGCCAAGTCCAAGGTCAGGTCCAAGGTCAAGTCCAGGGTCAAGTCCCAGGTCAAGTAACTAACCCACCCAATGTCCAATCCATTAATTCTCCAACCCACAAAAGACAGTTTTCAAATTTACAATCACCTCCTTATAATTATAATAACCAATTCAATGGGACTCCAAATAGTAACAAATCTCCTTTGCAGTCACCTCCAAATGTTGGTGGTAATGATTTAACTGTCAATGGGTCGGTGATGACCACTAATATCCCCAACCCAAAATTCCATGTGTTATTAGTTGAAGACGATAATGTCTGTATTCAGTTGTGTAGAAAATTCTTGGTGAAATATGGATGTCAAGTAACTGTAGTTACTGATGGGTTAAATGCTATATCAACCGTTGAAAATAATAAATATGATTTGGTACTTATGGATATAGTTATGCCTAATTTGGATGGTGCAACTGCTACAAGTGTGATTAGATCATTTGATACAAAGACTCCAATTATTGCCATGACCGGGAATATTGAAGAAAATGATTTGGTCACATACTTACAAAATGGGATGTCAGACATTTTGGCCAAGCCATTCACTAAGGATGATTTATATTCAATCTTATCAAAGCATTTGTTGGGTAACGAGCCTTTAAATTCGGTTAATGTCGTTAATCAAGTATCTTCAGTGAACTCCAGTCCACCTAACGATGGGTTATTGATTAACAATGAGGAGGCATTATTAAAGAAGCAGAGAATAGAGTAAGGTGAAGTAAGAATTATGGTAGTCTGTATAGGTTAATGTATTATATCTTCTTAAGATTGGTAGGTACGTTTTGACCTTTGGGGACAGCCATTGTTGGTTCCGTATCCCGTTGCAGTATCTCTGGTTGTGGTATCTTTTCCACAGGGTCCTCCGCCAACTCTTCCAGGTCTTTTTGAACTTGGTTCTTTCCTGAAGCCTCTTCCTCTTTAGAATAAATCCTATGGTAACCTAAATCAGAAAATGCATTTCCCCAAACCCCCTCTATATCTAGCCCTACCACTTCCACACTTCCAAAATAATAATCCTCATAATTATACTCAATCACTGGCAACTTTACTTTCCTCCTTCTAACCGTTATGAACTCTAAATCTTCGCTGTCATCAAGTAAGTTGACCAAGTGTGATAATGTAGAATACTGATTATGTAATTTGGCCTTAGTCAACCTTTCAGTATGACGCATCAAATGATTGCATAGTAAGTAATTCGGTTTGTACTGGTTGATTATTATTTCAGTCACATCTAATGGGGCATGAGGAAGAAAGTAAAGAACTTCTCCTTTGGGGGAGAATTCTTCTTCTACTGTCATTTCAAGCTGTTCGAATATTTGCTTATCTTCGGTGGTAAATATCGGGTCGTATAAACTTATGGGAACGTCTAAATGCTTCAGGATCGTATGAATATAACTGAGCTGGTATAGTGGTATTGTGTCTTGGACAGATCCTAGGGCGAGACATCGTATTTGTGTAATTGTGTTCGGTAGTAGACTGATGGTTTGTTTATATAATTTACTTGATAGGATTATATCATTGTATTTTGAAAATTGATGGGGTATTGGCGTCAGCATGCGATGAGACTGAGGTCGACCTGGGACCTGTTATCGAGCTATCTCGAGGAGTGAACGAGCTAGTATGAATTACTGAGGAACTAGCTAACGTGAGAGATTAACATAGAGGTCTAATAAGTTTATTATCATATTCCTTAGTGTCACATGACAAATTTAACCCTAAGGTTCACCCAAGTTTTTTTTAAGAGACATTATCACCGATACTGGCAAGGAACACCCAAACTAATCCTAACATAAGTTTAAATCAAATTATGGAGTTAAGACTTATGTCTCATGTCTCATTATTGTCCAATAGACATTAATTGATTGAACCACAAACCCAAAATCACCCAACTCAAATTTTAAACTTCACCAATCATTTTGAACATCCTGCCTCTAACAATCCCTTCCACATCCTTGGAACCTCCTATCTCATGTCATCGGGGTTTATCAGCTTACACCTTCCGGCGGGAACCCATCGCTCGCACAAAAATTTTCAAACCTCATAAATTAACCCACAACCCCATATATATAAAACTTCAAAGTGACAGAATTCAAACCAAATCTTACAAATAATAGTGGCATGAGAAAGTGTAAAATCTTTGTTGGTACATCACATCCTGAGTTAGGACAATTGGTCTGTGAAAGGCTAGGAGTTGAACCAGCTCCCTGTACATTAAAAAAATTCTCTAATGGAGAAACTTCAGTTCAAATTGGAGTATCAGTTAGAGATGAAGATGTTTATATCATTCAGAGTGGATCCCCAACCATCAATGATCACATCATGGAATTATTGATTTTGATTTCTGCTTGTAGAGGAGGTTCTGCTAATAAGATTACAGCAGTAATCCCCCAATTTCCTTATTCTAAACAATCCAAAATGAAAAAGCATAGAGGGGCTATAACTGCTAGAGTGTTAGCTAATTTGTTAGTCATGGCAGGTGCTGATCATGTGGTTTCTATGGATTTGCATGCATCACAAATGCAAGGATTTTTCACCAAACCCGTGGATAATTTATATGGAGCACCCACTTTATCAAGATGGATTCGTCATAATATTCCAGATTGGGAAAAGTCTGTGGTTGTTTCCAAAAATCCTGGTGGTACAAAAAGAGTTACAGCCTTAGCTGATTCTTTAAAGATAAATTTTGCGATGATTCATACTGATCGTAGAAGAGACCATGATAACTTTACTAGTCATACTAAAAGGAAGGTTTTAAGTAGTAGTAAAGTTGACAAATCCAATGGACCAAATGGTACCAATGGTGATGGATTTGATGAAGAAGAGGACAATTTCGTTGGTGAAATGCAAACCGCAAGAGTTGTTCAAGGTCATGTTGTGGATGATGATTATAAGAGTGTAATAGTCCATGAACCACCACATGAAGTTCCAACCACTCCTGATAGATCACATTTAGTTCAACCATCGATCTTGGATTCTGATGCATTAGGGGGATCATATGATGCTGCTAATTCTGACGATGAAGATGATTTAAATTCTTCGATTCATGAAAAATTAATTACATTAGTTGGTGATGTGAACGACCGTCCTGCTATAATTTTGGATGATATGATTGACAAACCAAATTCTTTCATTGCAGCTGCTGAACACTTAAAAAGGAATTGTGGTGCTAATTCCGTTTATATCTTAGGAACTCATGGAGTTTTTACTGATGATTGTTTAGAGACTTTAAATGGTTGTGACTGTATTGATAAGATAGTTGTTACTAACACTTATCCAATATCCAAAGAAAGAATTGTCAAAAACAAAAAGTTATGTGTTATTGATGTGTCACCAATTTTTGCCGAATGTATAAGAAGAGATCATTTTGGTGAATCAATATCGGTTTTATTTGATTCATTGGCAGCTATTGAATAGGCGGTTAATAACTAGGGTGGTATAGACTAATAATAGATTTATTATGATCAATAAATATTATTTATTTAGACCCAACGATGCAATCACTTGGATTGCAGTACTATCTCAGTCACGTGGAGATTGGTATTAACGGAGCGTTGGAATATTAAATGATAAGTTGAAGTTATTATAACTAGTTTATAGTGATTGAAGACATTGTCGGATATACTTTGAGCAGTTTTAGCTGTGATTTGAGCATTTTGGAAGTTGACACTTGGCCTACCTTGTCTCTGCCCACTGCCCACTGCCCACGGACCGTAACGTCTGGGCAAATTGGCCCTAATCTGACCTGCCCTCACACCCTTGTACTGCAGACCCTGGCGCGAGCATGTCTCATGTCTTATGTCCAAAACGTTCCATCAATCGCAATATCTCATTCCCAATTCTCATTCATCCATCATGTCACAACCAATTGATATTAACCTAAAACAGAAATTGGACCAGCCAATGTCACCATTGAACCTTTCCCCAACTCACCAGTCCATCATTCCTATAGATGAAGACCCATCCCAGGCCAAACAGGAAAACAAAGTGGAAACTGAAAGAGCAATGGCATCAATTGCACCAATGTTAGAGGCATTTCAACCCAAGACTAGTAGTGAAGATGGGATCAAATCTGATCATAGCTACTCACCAGAATCTGCCATAAGTGAAGGGAACCTTGCATTGCCGAATACATCGTCTACCTCCAAAACTAACTCCGGTAATTCTTTATCATCTAATGATGTTAAATCCCAATCTATAAGTTTACCAAGAACCAATCAAAAGTCAAGATCCAACTCAACTTCATCGTCAACTGAATTCCCAATGTTGAACAAGACGATTTCGAATCCAAGTTCATCCCGTAAATATTCAATTCATAAAGAATTTCATGGCCCAAAATTACCTAAAATTGGGAAGATTGGAGTATGTGCTATGGATGCGAAAGTTATGTCTAAACCATGTAGAAGAATTTTGAATAGATTGATCGAAAATGGTGAATTTGAAACAATAATTTTTGGTGATAAAGTCATATTAGATGAAGCAATTGAAAATTGGCCGACTTGTGATTTTTTAATCAGTTTTTTCTCCACAGGTTTCCCATTAGAGAAAGCTATTAAATATGTCAACTATAGGAAACCGTATTTAATCAATGATCTTGTATTTCAAAAAGCTTTATGGGATAGAAGATTAGTTTTATCCATATTAGATTTTGCCAAAGTTTCAACTCCACAAAGAGTTGAAATTTCAAGAGATGGTGGTCCTCATATTGATGATCAATTACAAGAGAAATTATTAGGTAATGGTATCCCAAAAGAATTTATTGAAACATTGACCAACCAAAAAGAACCAGATTGGCAAATGATCGATGAGGATACTTTAAAAGTTGATGATAAGATCTTGAAGAAACCATTTGTTGAAAAACCAGTAGATGGTGAAGATCATAATGTTTATATATATTATCCTAGTTCAACTGGTGGAGGTGGTAGAAGATTATTCCGTAAGATTGGTAACAAGTCATCAGAATTTGATCCGGATTTGACTTATCCAAGAACTGACGGCTCCTTCATTTATGAACAATTTATGGATACTGATAATTTTGAAGATGTTAAGGCCTATACCGTAGGACAAAAATTCTGTCATGCTGAAACTCGTAAGTCTCCAGTGGTTGATGGGATAGTGAGACGTAATACTCACGGGAAAGAAATCAGATATATTACAGAATTAACTGAACGTGAAAAGGAAATGGCTAGAGCTGTTAGTAGAGTTTTCAGTCAAACCATTTGTGGATTTGATTTATTAAGAGTTGAAGGTAAGTCTTACGTCATAGATGTCAATGGGTTTTCTTTTGTTAAAGATAATAATGAATATTATGATTCATGTGCTTCTATCTTAAGAGAATTGTTTGTTGAAGCTAAGAAATCAAGAGATTTCATTAAGACTAAAATTCCTCAATCTACTAAACTTTTGAATAAGCAATTCTTCGAGCAGAAACAACAAAAATGGGTTTTCAAAGGAATGGTTTCAGTTATAAGACATGCTGATAGAACTCCTAAGCAAAAATTCAAATACTCGTTTAGATCACCATTATTTATCTCATTACTAAAAGGCCATAAAGAAGAAGTCATCATAAGAGAAGTACATGATTTAGAAGTTGTTTTACATACAGTCAAAATCGCTGAAGAAAAAGAATTAGAAGATCCTAATAAGTTGAAACAATTAAGAACAGCGTTGGAGAAGAAAATGAACTTTCCTGGTACTAAGGTTCAAATCAAACCATCATTCGCTAAAGATGATGACACGGTCGAAAAAGTTCAGTTGATATTGAAATGGGGTGGAGAACCAACTCATTCTGCCAAACATCAAGCTAGTGATGTTGGAGAACAATTACGTCAAAACATCAAATTACTCAATAGAGAAGCTTTGAAAGATGTCAAAGTGTATACCTCATCAGAAAGAAGAGTTATAGCATCGGCCCATTTGTCAACCTTAGCATTATTAGGCTATGATAAAGATACTGATGAGTTACCTGATGATTTCTTAACTATAAGAAAAGATTTATTAGATGATTCAAATGCTGCTAAGGATTTAATGGACAAAGTTAAGAAGAAGTTAAAGCCTTTATTGAGACAAGGTGCAGAAGCTCCACCTCAATTCACATGGCCACCCAAGATGCCTCAACCATTTGTGGTAATTAAAAGAGTGTGTCAATTGATGAATTTCCATAAACAATTAATGGACTACAATTTCAGCAATAAGAAATTCGAAGAGTTTCAATTGAATTGGTGTTGTGGTGAAGACCCTATGTTATTCAAAGAAAGATGGGATAAATTATTTCAGGAGTTCACCACTGTGGAAAAGACTCATCCTTCAAAGATAAGTGAATTATATGATACTATGAAGTATGATGCATTGCATAATCGTCCATTTTTATCTAAGGTATTTGCATTTGATCCTAAAGATGAGGATTTGATAAAACACTTAACTGAGACTTGTGGTGATACTATCAACTCTAGTGGATTGGTTAGTGAATATCCTATTAATATCTTAGCTATGAATAATTTCAGAATCCCAAGTGAAGGGGGTAATGGTAGTAATAGTAGCAGTGCCCCAGCTTCAGCATCATCATCAACTCCAACCAGTAAAAGAAACTCAGGTTACAATTTATCCAATGTTGCCAACGTTCATGCATCAGCAGGATCTCTTGGTTGGGTTTTGAAAGGTGCTACTTCTGATGAAAGTAATTTAAATAATAACACGAACACTAACGTTAACCCAATACCTTCACCTGCTAACACAACTGTTGAAAACCAGAATCCTTTTGATCAGCCAACTTATGTCAGATTAAGAGAATTATATAGGTTGTCGAAGGTTTTATTTGACTTTATATGTCCTCAAGAATATGGTATAAAAGATGAAGAAAAGTTGGATATTGGGTTATTGACATCTTTACCATTAGCCAAACAAGTTTTGAAAGATATTGAACAAGTCAGAAATAGTGATAGCCCATCAGTATCAATGTATTTTACTAAAGAGTCTCATATTTACACATTATTGAATGTATTATACGAATCACAAGTCCCAATGCAAATTGCTAGAAATGCCTTACCTGAATTAGATTACTTAAGTCAAATTACTATTGAAGTATTTGAATGTGATGATCCAAATACTCCAACTGGTAAAAACCATTCTGTTAGATTGTCATTAAGTCCTGGTTGTCATACTCAAGATCCATTAGATGTCCAATTAGACAATAATCATTATATTGGTTGTATACCAAGAATCAATTTGACAAGACATTTGGATATGGATTTGGTGGTTCAAAGATTAAAGAGTAGATTTACAAGAGTTTCATTACCAAAGAAGTTTACTCCGGTAAACATTTCAAGTCCTTTATCTAGTGGTATTTAAGCATTTGTAGAGGTTTATATAGAGATTAATATTTATTATATACGGTGTTTGTTAAGTCTTAGTTCCAATTGGTCCCTGTATATACCCTAGCACATAAAGCCATTAAAGTAATAACGGTTGCAAATAGAACTAGGGCTATACAAAATACTGGATCAACATGACAACAGATGTGTAGATCAGTAAGTTGACTCACTACATTAGTGGCAGCACGGAGCTGACTTCTAGGCTTTTGAGGTTGAACCGATGAATCAATTGCCATTGTTTTACCTTCTGAATGACTCTCATAAGTTTCGATGTTCTGTGTAGGTTCTTGGTTTTTAGTTGAAACCGATTCAGCACAAGCGATTTCAGTTAAAACTTCTAATCCAATATCTTGTTCGATTTGATTCTGTGAGTATAACCAATCTTTAACACCATTCTGTAAAGTTTTCTTTAGGTGTATACGATCTTGTGGTGCTGGCCAGGGTCTTTGATAGGCTGGAGGTGTTGGATACTTTGGCGGTATTACATAAATAGGTGGTTTGTCTTTGGGTTTGGGAAAGTTTTCAATGTTTGGCTTTTGCATAGCTGGACTTGAATCTATACCAGATTCCATGATATTAGCAGTAGGAGTCAATGAATTTGGATTTCTATTCATTTTAAGCTTAGATCAGATCTCTTCAAGCGGTATCAGCATTTTCTAAAGTCATGCAACCTTACTCACTTCAACATATAAAATTTTCATCCTAATAGTATCATAAAACGATTAAAGAAACTTACAAGTTGCAAAAATCGCGAATGCGGCTCACACTTATACTAACATAAATATATTATCTACACAAAGCCTTGGCTCTAAAAGCCTCTTATCTACTTAAGCCTCTATCTACCTAGCCTTACCTAAGCCTTATCATATGATTCCCAATTATCAATAATTGACTTCAACTTCTCAGACTTAGTTAAATTATAAACCTCTTCAAAATATTCCTTAGATATCTCAAATGGTTTAGCAGTTAAATTTGGAATATACTTACCAATTAAATCCTTTGGTTTAACTGAAGATTTTGGAATCTTCTTATTTAAGAATCTTTGGAATGGTTTAACCCCTGACATCAAATAAGAAGAATGGAATGGTACTGAGATTCCCTTTAATGGTATAACAGCAAAGCCTCTTTCTAAATCAATTGGTTGAGGTTTAGCTAAGGATTTGGCACTAACTTCATCAATGATTTCATTCAAATGTTGCTTGACTTCTTCAATAGTTAACTGTTGTTGCAATTTAACAATATCAAGCTTATTAATCTTCAACACATTCAAGACATTAGTCAAAGTATCTAAAGCTCTTAAATCACCAGCAGTGACATATTGAGTATTTTCAACATTGTAATTAACAATTTCTAATAACCAATTAGTTCTTGAAGATACTTCATTAACTACGAATCTCAAAGCAGAATCATTGAAAGTTGGATTAACTCTGGTTGGATTAACGGCACACATACCATAATTAGATCTACCTAATTCATCTCTTGGTACGGCGACTTGCATAGTCATACCTCTGTAGAAAACAACATCAACTAATGATTCAACTGGCATAACATTTGCTAATGATGATAAGGCACTATATTCACCTAATGAATGACCAGCAAACATTGCATCACTTGGTACTAATCCTTTAGATTTGATATCTTCATAACTGGCCTTTTCCATTAAGGTTAAAGCTGGTTGAGTAAATTGAGTAGCTGATAATAATCCAGTTGGTGATACAAATTTATAACTGGTAGTAGTATGATCAATATCTTTGAAAATCTTTTCAGATTTAACAGCACCATTACTATCAATAGTTTCAAACATCATACCAATATAATTCTCTCTGATTTTTCTACCTTTCTTACCGTTAAAATGAATAGTTAATTCATTAGGATTATTCTTAACAATATCCAAGATTGAAAATCCATAATTATTAATGAAATGTTGATCAGCTCTATCCCAAACTTCTTTAGCAACTGATGATTTATTATATAAGTCCATACCCATACCTTGTTCTTGAGAACCTTGGCCAGTAAATACAAAAGTAGTAATTGGTTGTTCGATTTCAGCTTCACCTTCTAAAACAATTGAATCATTTTCAATATTCTTAGTTTGAATCTTAATGATTTTTCTACCATTGATCATACCAATATGTTGTAAAGTAGTTTGTAAAATATCATTTGGTAATACCATACCAACAAAATTACATTTGAAAGCTCTAACTCTTTCAGCAACTGAATTAGCAGCCCATTCTTCAACTAATGATCTAATTGAACCTGATGAATACATACCATGAGTTATAGTACCAGGTAAATTGGCATAATTAGCAAATACTCTTGATACATGGATTGGATTGAAATCTCCACTGACCTTAGCATATGGTTCATTGGTAGTTGGAGCTTTTGATGTTAATTCTTCATTGGATGATAATGGGATACTCTGTTCAAAGATAATGGCTTGTTCAATTGGATTACCATTTCTACTTAAAAAGTCAATGACTGGATTACCTAATGATTTACCAGCTTCATAATTAACTTCAGCAATTTCAACAACTTCTTTAGTAGTCAACTCAATAAATACTTTACCAGTGGTTTTAATTGATGAGTAAACATCGACAGATTTGAATTTGTATAAGGATTCGCATCTAAAGGTTAATGTTTTACCTAATAAATCTCTATCATCTAAGGATTCAAACCATTCCTTGGATTTCAAAATAGCCAATTCTTTTGGTGATGTAATTTTCAATTCATAAGGAGTTTCAATCGTTTTACTGAAAGTATTTTCAAAATCTTGATAATCACCCCTGTATAAGAATTGAGAAGTAACTTCTAAAACTGGAGCATCTTGTCTATAAATAGTACCAATAACTTCAACCATTTTACCACTAGTTTGATTTAAAACTGATTTTATTTCAGCTTTGGTAGTAACCTTATCACCATTTTTCAATAATTTAGCACCAGGAATCATTCTATAACCATTAGATAAATGGACCAATTTTAATAAATCACCATCAACAGTTTTAGGGAAAATAGCAGAAATAATAGCTTTCCAACCAATAACAATGGCAAAATCCATTGGTGCATAACTTTCTTTACCATTTCTACTAACAAAGGCTTCTTGTTTATTACCAATAGCATGAGTGAATTCACTAACATCTTTAGAATTGATAGTTAAAGTTTCACCATTAATGATCTTAGAAACATCAATATCAATATCAAATGGTACCGATGAACCGTACCATAAATTCCAGTAGAATTGTTTAATTCTGACATTTCTATCATCCATGAGTTCCAAAATTGGGGCAAATCCATCATTGGTTTGGTATTTGAATAAGAATGGCAATTCAACTGGTTTACCGTCAGCAGTTCTATGTTCGATCAACTTGTACTCAATGATATTGGTGGTATTATTGAATTGAATGATAACCACTGGTTTTAATTCGTTCTTAATGGTTTCATACCCTGTTAAAACTTGGTTAGTTGATGATTCAAAGTTTTCGATTTCAACTATGAAATTCTTGTTAGGAGCTAAAACTCTATGGACGGAATTATCGATATGATTTTTACCTTGGACAATTCTTTTAGATTGTATGAATGCATATAACCAATTAAGTTTAGTACCAGCAATAACATTTAACCAATTGGAAAGTTCTGGAAGTTTATCAGTAGCTTTAATGATTTTAGTGGTACCTTTAACTTCAACATCAATATCATCAACCACCAATGATTTTGGTTCTGATGATAAGTATTCGATTTCGGGAATCTTGGAAACATCACCATTATATTCATCATCAATTAATCTCTTGATTAATCCTTGATTAATATTGTCCATAATGTCTTTAATTGGTTCGTTAACTTTAGTGGTGAATTGAGCAGCAACCGGACCATGTAAAATACAAGTTCTTTGAACATCTTCATCAACAACTGCTTCTAAATCTTCACTTTGCCATAAACTATCTTTCTTGAAATAATATGCAAAGTTTTCATCCAAAATTGGTACAAATGGACATGGTTTTTGACCAGGTCTTAAACATAAGTTCAAGAAATAATCACAATCTTCTTCATTGATAAGTTGCAGTTTTGATGATGGGTACTTGTCGAAGAATTTGTTAACAAAAGCTTCAGGGTTAATGGTTAATTGGTTGTAATTTTGAATTAATGATCCTTGCCCAGATTGAGTAAATCTTTCTTCAACTCTTCTAAGGAAATCACCAAAGAAATTTCTTAAAGTTATATCAATCCATCTTGATGACTTCTTAACGTACATCAATTCGATCAATCTATTAATAACTTGTTGATAAGTCATATCTTCTAAATCACAAACCCCTTCGTCATTTTTACCAAACCAGACTTTTTGGAAATCTTTGTTTAATCTTTCAATGATGTAATCTCTCTTTGTGGTTAAAGCATCTAATAATTTAGCTTTAGGTAAATTGAATAAAGTGTCATCAAATTCTTTCCATAACTTAATACCTCTAGTTGCAATCTTATGAATTGGTTCACCCATTTCTGATATAACCGTAACAATACCACCAGTTGGTTTAGTGAATGATTGTTCCCAATCTTGATCTTTGACCCCAGTAGTGGCAGCTATAGCTTTTTTAGCATCTAATGAAGTAAAAGCTTCTTTGGAAGTCATAACTCTTGATCCAAATAAGATACCATCAAATGGCATAGATGGGAAATTAAATTGATTTGACCAGCTACCATTCAAGTATGGATAAGTATCTTCATCACTACCAAATCCTGAACCAGCAATTAAAATAATATTTGAACATTTTCTGATTCTAGAATACATTTGTAAAATTGGTTGATGGAAGTCTTCAAATGAATGATGTCCTCCACCTCTACCACCAGTCCATTGACAAATGATAGGGAAATTTGGATTGTGCTTGGCAATAGTTATAACTTGATTAATAGCATCGATGGAACCTGGTTTTAAACCCAAATGAGTTAAATTCAATTCATTGATATATTCATTAGCAACTTCTAATGATGGTACACCAGCACCAATAGTTAACCCTTGGATTGGATATCCCTTCAATCTCAACTCTTTGATTAAAGGTATAGCCCATTGTAAACCTCTTGGATTGACATAAATCAAATTTATGGAGATACCATATCCTGGTTTGATCTCATTTTTAATTTTGGTGACAGCATCTTCCATCATTTTACTACTGAAATAACCACCTCCACCTAATTCGATATAATAACCAGAATTTAAAGTTGAAATTACGAAATTTGGATTAACTGTGGTTGGTACCATTCCTGGTACCATTAATGGAGGTCTTGAAATCAATTTTGAAAATTTAGTATTAATGAAGATTTCACCATTCTTGTTTTTGATTAATGTTGGTTTATATTGTTGTAACCAATTACCTTGGAATTTGACTTTAGAATTGGTGTTGAAGATTTCTTGTTTGAACCCATAATCATCATCGTTATTCACATGATTATCCAAAGTACCAGCCAAAATGATTCTTGAACCAGTACCATCTTTATTTTTGTGAGTTAAGATTCCTAACCCACTAACACCACCAGGACCAAAATCTAAAATATGAGTGGAATCGAAATTTGTGGCTTTTTCCCAGTTGACTGGTAATTCGATAATTAATTGAACTAATCTTTCTACAATTGAAATTTTAACACTTTGTAAGTTGTCACCGTTGTAAGTATCAAATACTGGGATATCAATATTGGCAGTCTCAAACTCTATATCATTATTAGCTAAGTCATTCAAAATCAATTTATAAGCATCCTTAAGTAAATGGGAATGGAATGGAGCAAAAATTGGTAAGAAACGATTAGAAAACTTTAACTTTCTCTTAGAAAATGGAATTCTCGATTGATCTAACCCTGATGATGCCTTCTCATTTCTTATTGATAAATTTAACCCATATAAAGATTCAGGAGGACCCAGAACCACAAATTGATTTGGACCATTGATTAAAGAAATTGAAATGTGTTTGTCAGAAGGTAAATGGTTATTAGTTTGATCAATAAACCATTTGGTCTTTTCCAATGATAAATCTCTTATTGATAACATTGGACTTGGTCTACCTTCACCGTTTTCTAAAGAATCTTGTAACATTGATGGTGGTAAGGTTGTATTTGGATAAGTAGTTAAACATCTAAACCCTAAGAAAAATAACAAGTTAATGGCTTTGATAGAATTCTTACTGAAACTTATCCAATCATTGGATGATGCTATAACTAAGGATGTAACTAATCCTTGACTATGACCAGTAGTCCCTTTTAAATAAGATTTGAAAGTTCCTGGATTTACTCCCAAGATTAAACAATTAATTTGATAATGACATAATTGTAAAATCCCAATTAATGGACATGACACTGGTACTGATAATAAATAATCTTGATTTGGAGTTTGTTCTTTATGGTCTAACCACGTGATAATATCAATACCTTGAGTATAAATTTTATCACCACCGTCTAAATTTTTCAACAAACGATTTAAATTTGAATTAAGTTCAATTAACAATGGTTTGATTAAAGGTTTGTAAATTTGGTACAAATCTCTTAATTCTTCAAAGTAATCATCAGTATTACCTTGACCACCAAAAATGGCGAAAATCTTGGTGCTATCATTGAAAACTTTAGAATCTAATGGTTTGATTGGCCTATTCAATAAAGTTATACAATTGTAATAATTAGTTAAAATATTTTTGATTTTCGACAAGTTGGTTGGATAAGTGTCATCATTAACCAAGTTCATGACGAAATTATGGATATCATTATTTTCAAATAATAATTCAAATTCAGTCAATAAGAATGATAAGATTTCTTTATATTCATCAGGTTGGTGTTTAACATTATCATTGATAAATCCTAAGAATTTTGAAAACAATTCGATGGGACTAGATGGTTCCTCATCATTAATGAAATCATCAGTAGGGGTTGGTAAATACTTAGTAAATTGTTGATTTAATTGTTGGAAACTTTGATAATAATTGGATGGGATTAAGATGGTAAATTCTAAACTTCCATGATTTAATTGAAATGGTTTAGTACTTGACATTATCTTAGTTAACAACTTTTTTCAATGATTTGTGTTTAACTGATTTTTTCAATCTTTTATATTTTCCAAGTTTTTGTTGGTATTAAATTTTGTTGGAATCCGTCCTGTATATAAAAAACTGTTGGTTTTGATTTTTGGCTGAAAATTATGTTGGCGTTGGGATGGTATGGTGTGGGTGAATGGATTATTTGGGTGGTGATGATGATGGTGGATATAGGGGATTACCGTAGTGTGTGATTGTAAGATGGTAAATTTTATAATAGAGAAAATGGTGGTTATTGTTTCTAAGTTTGAGATAACCCAACGGTTATGGTTAGGAGATGAGATGAGTTAAGTCTCAGATTAGGCCCATACATAGAGATTATGATCATATGCAACATAACATACCAATAAGGTTATTTGATTGTGGGTTTATGATTTCTATGGTAGATCCGTACCTTATTGTTGTGATTACTATAGTTTTATCCTGTATACTTATTGTGTATTCAATCCTGTATATTCGTTATATATTTCTTGAGGCTTCATTCCTGTATGTAACTTTTGGGAACCCAAATTCTCAGACTATCGTCAAGAAAAAGGTTGCACGACATTGATCTGGTCTCACGACATGTCGTCTGATCACCACAACACGTTGAATTCTTATCTATCTTATTTATAAGCCTTATTGACATGAAACTGGTGACACAAACCCAATATAGACTCTAATTAGCTGTAGCATATATTACCTATAGTACACTACCTTAACCATTATATGCTACCCAACTCTGCTAGTCCAGCCAGTTCCATCGGTTCCTACCCTAATCCCGTCTCAGGGTGGGCCCTTCGTTATCGCCTCACCAATTTCATTTCTTATCTTTCGCATCCAAACACATCCCTCATGAATATACTCAACTTCATAGTTATTGGTGCTGGCTTAATAGGCCCAAGACACTGTGATCATATATATCAAAGATCCGACACTAAGCTCTTTGCTATAGTTGATCACAGTTTAAACGGCCCTTCAATTGCAGCCAAGTTTAATACCTTATTGTTCAAAACTATTGATGATATGATAAGTTACATTGAACAAAACAATTTGAATTACCCAGATGCTGCTATCATTGCAACTCCAAATCATACTCATGTGGATATGGCTATCAAATTAAGTCAATACGGTGTTAATTTGTTAATTGAAAAGCCTCTTAGTTCCACAGTGGATGAATGTAAGAAGTTTATTAATATCACTGATAAGGCTAATATTAAAGTTCTTATTGGCCATCATAGAAGATTTAATCCTTATATAATTCACACCAAAAATCATTTACATAAAATTGGTAATCCTATTGCAATTCAAGGCAGTTGGTGTACTAAGAAACCTCAAGAATACTTTTTAGAGAAACCTTGGAGAACTGATATACATAAAGGGGGTGGAACCTTATTAATCAACTTGGTTCATGATTTAGACTTATTACTTTATTTATTAGGTCCTATAACCAAAGTTTATGCTGAATTATTGCCAAAACAAAGGCCATATGATGTTGATGAAGGGGCAATCTTATCATTAACCTTTAAAAATGGTTGTAAAGGAACATTTATATGTAGCGATAATATTGTTTCTCCATTTAATTTCGAATCCGGTACTGGTGAAAATCCCAACATTCCATTTTATTCAAACACTAATGGGTTCTATAGAATATTTGGCTCAAATGGAACTTTATCAGTACCAGATTTAAAATTTTATCATCAGAATAATGTTGGTAAATCATGGACCAATGAAATTGAGGTTGATGATTTAAGTTTGAATTATGATGATGATATGGAGATTGAATTGAACACTCCAACTACTTCGTTTTCAAATTTGATGTCAATTGGTTTGAAAACTCCTAATTTCACACCTCCTGATTTATTGGGTTTCACAAAACCAAAACCATTCGATTTACAATTAAATCATTTTATAAATTTGATAAGAGGTGATGAGCTTGAACTGAACTGTACTGGGAGAGATGCTTTAAATACGCTTTATGTTATTGAGGGAGTTTTAAAGCTGGTTGAGAGTGGATTACCAGAAATGGTTGAGAATGTTTAGATAAATTTTATAAGTAAACGGGCCCTGAGAGCCTTAAAAGTCGTGAAAAGTACATAAAAATTACACCTAAGTGTCTAAAAATCGCCTAACGGCCTAAAAGGCACCCGTCGGTGGCACTTACTTCGTGCATGGATTAATGAATTGTTTAAATGAATAAATGTTTCTCTAACTTCCTACTGATCCTAGAGCTTAGAAATTCCGCTAGCCATAATGGTGATAATATATTACCATCACTCTAACTTCTTCTTACTATACTTAGCTCTAAGTACTTCATATAAATACCCTAACCCAAATCTCCTCTTAAAAACCAATAACATGAATACCCTTGGTAAGAATTGAAACCAGTATAATACAGTGGCCATAGTACCTCTATAATAATTAATCTTTCTAAGTTTACTATGTTCAAAGTCATAAACAACTCTTTTTGCATAAGTTTCAGGAGAGATTGGGTTATTCTTTCTGGCCATAGCTCTTCTCTTATCCAACACTTGTTCAATCCCTTCAACTTGGTACCAAGAATCCGGATATAATGGTCTAACGTCAGCAATGTTGGTCTTAACTCCACCAGTAACAATGTTTATGACTTTAACATCAAAAGGCTCTAATTCGAATCCTAAAGTATTGGCATAGGAATGAATTGCAGCTTTAGTACTAGAATAAATTGATGAGAATGGGAATGGATGAAGTCCACTAACACTTCCAGTAAACCCGATAGTTCCTTTGGTTTTGATAATATAAGGAATCAAAGCTTTTGTCATTCTAATACAACCAAAAACGTTAACATTATAACATTGTAAAACATCTTCATCTTTAACATCAATAGCTGGGAATGTACATGGTTGTCCAGCATTATTGAACAAATACTTGACTTCTCCATCATATTCAGTCTCAATCAACTTCTTCAATTCATCAATGTCTTTATTTGATGTAACATCCAACTTGATAATCTTAATTCCGTAATTCTCTAAATCTTTCATGGGTTCTAATCTACGAGCTCCAGCTATAACTTTGTACCCTTTTTCAGCAAATTCTATAGCAATTGCATGTCCAATTCCTGATGAACATCCTGTAATAACTACTGACATATTTCGTGATCGGTTGGTTTGTGTTTGTGTAAAGAAGTCTTAGATACTATTAGGTCTTTAGACTGTTGCACTAGAACTTCCTCCTTGACCTGACGCGAGTGTGAAAATTTAGGCTGCAAATGTGGGGCATATGAAAAGTGGGTATAGATAAGGTGTCTAGGTTAGGGGCCTAGAAAAGTATTTTTAGTTGGTATTTAATATTTGGAGTTCAGAGGAAGTTGAGTATGGCCACCTCCATTGCCAACTCATATGTATCTATATTCTATCATTATTACTATATACAATGTCTAGGGAACTAAATTTGTTCTGATCTTATACAAGTTATAGCTTATGTAACAGCTTAGCAGTATCTTACATAGTATCAATACTTTACTGCTAGCACTGCCTTGATAATCAGTGACGATTTCGCTCAAATCCCTTCCCCATCAACCCATTACAAACTCTCTAATATCTTGTCCTTGAAAAAATAATGCATAAACTTTTTCAACTCTCTATCCTTCTCAACATGCAATACTGGAACGTCATAACAATACTTGTCATACCATTCGACGTTTTCAGGCTTCATGATATCAACTATCTCTAAATCAACTTTCTCTTCGGTCTCCGCAAGACTCTTGTCCAAAATCTTATGAGCATTCGTACATAACATGCAACCTTGTTTGGTGAAAAAGGTGACCTTCAGTTGAAATCTCACATGGTTCTTTTGTAAAAGAGGAACGGCTTTTCCGGACTTCAAACCATGAACTGTTGATCTAAAAGCTGTACTAATCATTTGTAGAAACCGAATTTACTCTTCTTGTCTAAAATCGCGACAAAGTGCGACAACCAGTTCCTGGATAACACCTTTTCCTATATTAACTATGTTATATTCATACAACAAGAAGTTTGTCCCGAGAATTTGTTATTCATTGGCCAGAAACTTCTCGCCAATTGATTATTTCTGGTACGAGTGAGACAGAGTAAATCATTAGTGAGGAGAGGGATGTAAGTACATGTTGTTTGACGCCGGTAGAAGGGCAATATAAGCTGAGGATTCATTGTTAGAAATATAGCATCTTGCTTACCTTTTAGATCACTCAAGTATGGGACTTTTCTCCAAAAAGAGTGAAATGAATCAATATAATCCTGAAGGACCCCATCGTAGTGTTGAAGAGTTTGTGCATGATATAAAAGGAACTTCAACAGGGCGTTCCAATTCAAAACGTAATCCGACTACTAAAGATGATCAGAACCTTAAACAAGGTCAACTGTTGGCTGATATTTCAGCTTTAAGCAAGGATGAAGAGGTGTTATTGAGCACGTACAAAGATCTTATAACAGGAGAGTATACTCCAAATCAGGCATACAAAAGGTTAGTGAATGAGGGCCATAATGAATACCTAGTGAAGTTTATCATGCAAAGAGCTGAAAGAGAGGATGAAAGACGAAAGATAAGAAAATTGGAAGCTGAAGAAGACGAAGTGAGACGAACGATAAGAGAATGGAAAGTCTACGTTCCCCCACCCTTGTCCGAATTGGACATTAGTGTTTTAGAAGCCACGTTAGGTCCTGATCTATTTGTCAGTAATGAATCCTTCACCAAGTTATTAGACGCTGATGAGGGGTATAGTAACGCAAGAGACGAGTTCTTTAGTGGAATTACTGACCATTCTCATTGTCAACTGTTTGAAAAATACTTACCTAAAATCCACAAAAGTTACTTATCATGGCCCACTAAACTGGAAGAAGTTACATTTAGACAAGATAACCCCAATGGATCTCAGAGTTATCCGGTAAAATACAAGGGAATGAATTTACATTTGGTTCCTATGGGTAACGATGAATTGAACGGATATCTTGAAGACTTCAACCAAATCAGCTCCAGTATCTTTTCTGACACAAGTTTGGAAACTCTACAGCGAATGGCTCGGATGATTTTCAGGTCTGTTGTTAACACTCCGACGAAGAGAGAAATTGAATTGTCAGGTACAATTAGAGAACGAATTCTTGCGCCTGTACGTCAAATTTTCAAAGGTTTGGGATTATCAGATTTGCTATGGTACGCTCAATGCAGAAAAGATACCCAATCAACTATTCCATCCACGGATGCAGTAGGTACGGAGGAGCACCAAAAAATTGATATTCCTGATTTCACATTAGTTTTTGAAGAAAGTCTTGAGATAGTGGATAGGATAATTCCAATAGAAATGAAACATGCGGGATTCAATAACTTTTTTAATGATAGTAGTTGTATAAAAGGTCTAGATTCAAATGGCCGAATTCAATCGGATAAATTTAAGCACATATGTGAACAAGCAATCGGGTATGCTGCTAATATAGGAATTCATTTTACCTTGATTTCAAATTATTTTTACACAGTATTATTGATATTTGATGGTGTAGATAAATCTGGTGATGATGCTGAAAGATGGCCCTTGAAATTTCGTTACAGAGTTATTTCTTATGATGACAAAATCACGACTCAAGCCGTTATTGCCTCGATGTCGATGCGTTCTATTCTTCTTAAAGCATCAAAAGGAGACTTGAAAGTGACTTTACCGCAGGGATGGAATGATTATATTGAAAACAACTCAGAGTCTTTGAAGCTGGAGACCAAAAAAGTCGAAGAATTTTTAGATGTGTTCGATCATTTAAAACTCACAGCTCGTGAAACACTAAAAATAATGGAAGCCATTCTCCTGCAACGGGCAGATGACTTGAAAATGATATTGGCGGAGAATGGTGATTCTGTACTCAGGCAAAGGTTTAATATGTTTTACAACATAAACATGCCAAAGGGTGTACTCAAAGAATTACATCCAGACCGAGTGTGGGATCTATTTGACTTAAAAGGCGACGTTAGATATTTGTTAAATCCTTCTTGTAATGGATCCATCCTGCGATTGGAAATGCTTAATTATGCAACTGATAGGGAATTCGGTCCGCTTCTGGGAGAATTCGCTCCATTAGTGGAATACTTCAGTGGTTATGCTAGACTCTACAAAGATTTCCCTGAAATAACTACCGGATGTTTAATCTTCAGTGAGGAGGGTATACCAAAACACTTTGGATACTTTGTTCTACATGGAGAAGGGGAGGAATCAAGTGATGCAAATGAGACCAGTGATGATGATGGAGAATCGAATGAAATTAATGAATCAAATAATACGGAAATCACAGATAATGACAACAGTGATCAAAGCACCAGCTTACAATTGGGAGGGGAGATTGAATACATGTTTGATAGCAAGAAATACTTTGTTGAGAAAGTCAGGTTCCAAAGAAATTAATTGTGTAGCAAGCTATCGAACTGGCTATGTTTAGTACAGTACATATGAGTTATTTTCAGCGTTGGTGTAGACGGTAAAAGGTCAAATATCTTCTGTGGTTTAAATAAATTGACCCTTACGCTTTGTTGGTTGTCCGATTTGACTGTGTTTTCCAATGCAATTGATCTTCTACTACGAGATTTTTACACCAGCCAGAATACTCTTTATTTTAAGTTCAAATTTCTTGCATTATTTTAGACACAGCAACCTTTAGGTGGACTGAGTTTTTAATTTATGAGTATCCCACAATCATATATAATTATTTATATGGAATAATTTAAAAAGAAATCCTTAAGCAGAATACGTGATGCCCTTTCCTTACAAGGAGATTCTAGATAGTTTTTATCAATATAGAGTTTTCTATTATAAGTGTCACTCCGTTTTAGAGTTAGTCGCAGGGTCGTATTGTTCACTAGCTAGTTATCCGCTAATTTCGAAGTTCTTGCCAGAGTTCTAATAGATATCCAATGCGAATTTTGGCACTTTTAATTGAAATGGTATTTTCTGGACATTTAGGCTCGAAATGGTCAATGTTGTGCCAACGATCTCGCATGCACTGACCTAGTAAGTAGTATATGATCAAAATTGAACAAAAACAGCTATGTTTTGAAAAAAAATGATTCCGCCCAGGATCGAACTGGGGACCTCATGCGTGTTAGGCATGCGTTATGACCAACTAAACCACGGAACCGGATTTATGTCAATTTTGGGACCGATTTACTGATGATTAAATTTTTGTGTAACGACATTGTCGTTACACAAACATGTCGCGTTGAACTATTAGAATATTAAAGTAAATTAAATTGACATTATTTAATGTAAGATCCGACAAGGACTAGAAGGGTTTTTCTTGTAACCAATTACAGGTTTCATTTTAATACATACGTATATAGTTTGTTATAACAATATACATATATCAGTTTAAAAAAAAAAAAAAAAGATTAATATGCAACCCTTACTGCAAGACTTGCAAAAGAAACATTTGGAGGAATATTCGGTGTATCAATATGTTTAAACAAGAACACACTAACAAAAGTACTCCGCCTGTTTACTGATTTCAACCTGATATCATTAGCAGATATACAGAATTCTTACTGGGCGTATATTTTTGCTGACACAAACCCAACAAGAGAGTAAGATAAGTCATAATTCAACTAAATGATCCAGTTTATAAATAGAAACATCTGTAAATGACATTGACATAATCTGTCATTTATTTGAACCTGCAGTGAACGTTAGGATAATGCATAAAGACAGGCGGCGATGCTTAGAAGTTACCGAGGTCCTTGAATACGGCTTAGTTTGAGTTATTTTGCAGATGGATTTATGGTTGTGTAAGCAAAGCTGTAAATGTTAGATGTTGTCTAAGTTTGCCTATGTAAATTCTATTTCTTTATGTGACCACTTACGGTCAACTGCTACCAGGTTCTTAATAGGAAAATACGAACTCCAACTTCTCAAGTACAATAGGATGTCTCCACCTTTCGAGGAGATGCTACGAATTACTTAAAAAAGATTACTAATGCAATTACTTTAAGTATGATTTCTTAAATAGTTAAATTTGACGTTTCATTTCAACTTCATGTTGAGCAAATTGTTTGACCATATTTCTGATCGAAAAGGCCCTAGTGGAAGCAGCCGTCATGATGTAATGATGCGATGACTTCAAATCGTGATCTGATTAGGAGATTCTTTCGAAACGGTTTAAGTTTACTTGAAATTTGCAATGATGAATTCCAACTACTACAAGAGATGATACTATGCTAACTAATCTAAACTTCAAGTCAAACCCCCGTTTCAATACCCCAAAACCTTTAATATGATCATTCTATTGATTTACAATCACCTAGAATCGATAGACGATTCCGATGATACCCCATACCATATACTTCCATCTAAAAACGAGACTAATTCAACTACCAAGCTCACATTTCTTCAACGGATCATTTATAACTACCGTCCGTGTATGACTATATATAGAAGACGCACATCTGAAAACGCAACCTTAGCAAAAGTGCCTCTTTTTTTGCAACCTGCGTACATTTTTTTCTTAAGTTTTCATATATAAAGAGGGTGTTTGCTTTCCATATTGTTAAGATATAGATAATTTGAATCATGAAGATTAATACATTGGCATTTATAAGTTTATTAGGCTTAGCGAAAGCAAATGAGTTTTTCAAACTCGATTTTGATATAAAAAGAGGTAACACAGTTCAAGACCTGGATGTTAATAAAAGAGCTGACATTATTAAAAGAGATGCTTTTGGTGTGGAAGTTACAAACCAAAGAACTTTCTACTTGGCAACTTTAAGAATTGGTAGTAACCATGATGAAGTTGGAGTATTACTTGATACTGGATCTTCAGATTTATGGGTTATGTCTCATGATGTCACATGTGTAAACGTTCGTTCAAGTTCTAGTTCTATTAGTCTTGAAGGACATGTTGGTGATTTTGAGTTAAATCCAGAATCCAAATTAGAACCAAGTAGATCTCTTGGACAAGAAAAGGACATCGACGATATTTTGAGTGCTTTAGGTCTAAGTAGTGGTGTACCACAACCAGGTTCTGGTGGTGGATCTCCAGGAAGTGGCTCTTCTGGAAGTGGTTCAGCTTCAGCTTCAGCTTCAAACACTTGTACTGCTCATGGATCATTTGCTACTGCTGAGTCAGAATCTTTTGGTTTTAATACCAGTGCACCTGACTTCGAAATTCAATATGGTGATGGTTCCCAGGCTGTTGGGGTTTGGGGTCATGATGACGTAACTATTGGTAATGCCACTGCTAGAGATTTATCATTTGCAATTGTTAATCTGACATCATCAGATATTGGAGTTTTCGGTATTGGCTTACCAGGTTTAGAAACTACATATTCAACACCAGGAACTTCACGTTATCAATATGACAATTTACCTTTGAAGTTAGCTAGACAAGGTACAATTGGTAAAGCTGCTTATTCATTATATTTGGGTAATGGTACTTCAAGTTCTGGTACAGTTTTATTTGGAGCTATTGATCATGCCAAATATACTGGTACTTTAAAAACGTTACCAATTGTTAATGCTTTACCAACTCTTTACAGAAATCCATTCAGATTGCAAATCAATCTTGATACAGTTAGTCTCAATAGTTCTACTGTAAATACTAACATTAGTGAAAATGGATATGCTGCTTTATTAGATAGTGGTTCAACTTTAACCTACTTCCCTCAGGATTTGGCTGAAAGATTTGCTTCAATGTTCGGATTAAGTTACTCAGCCAATGCAAAAGCTTTTTCAATTGATTGTAATTTTGCTTCAAATGCTCAATTGACTTTTGATTTTAGTGGTGTCACTATTAGAGCTCCTTTATCTGACTTCATAGTCCGTGGAAAAGATTCTTGTTATTTGGGAATTTTGCCTCAAGCTTCAACAGCACATAGTGACGGTGGTGAACCTGATCACATTATATTAGGTGATAATTTCCTTAGAAATGCTTATGTTGTTTTCGATTTAGACGATTACACCATTTCAATAGCTCAATCCAATCACACCGATGAAGAAGACATCCAACCAATCGGCTCATCAATTCCAAATGCTGAAGTTGTTTCTGATGCTAATACATCAGCACTTACAGGAGGTTCAGAAAATTCATCTGCTACTAGACTTGTTGATGCTCATGGTACTGGATCTAGTAGTGATAGCAGCAGTGGTAGTGGTGACAGTAGTGGTGGTAGTGGTGGTAGTAGAAGTAGTGCTGGTTCCTTTGTAACCCCAAGTATTTTCTTAGCCACATTATTATTCTTTATGTGTCTTTAGATCATTATGTAGATAATAGTGTGTTAAAATAGGTAAGGATAGGTGATTTACCTCGGTTCTTTTGGTCTCGTGGTTGAAATATACATTTAGGTTTGGTTTAAGTTTATGACTCTAAATCATCTATAATCGGTCTAATTGCAAAATTGTGCCTTAGATTTAAACCGGCCGCGGATGAAACTCCGTTGCAGCTTTGAGTCGAAAATGCGCCGAACCGAACATAGAGAGGTTCAGAAAAGAAGAAATTTGATCACATCTTGATTGACGTAATAAAGTAAAAGTGTCAACTTTTTACGGGTAACTAAAGATCGGCCCAAATGACATTTTAATATAGTAAGTTGTCCTTAGACCTCTTTTAACTCTTGTAATTACCAGGTTAGCTGAGCCAGGTTATAATAGTATTAGTAACACGTGTAGTATCATATCGTTGATCAGATGAATCATAAGCCCAACTGCTTAAAGTCATACCGTCAAAATCGATGTTATTGTACCGTAGGGCATTTTTTCATAACTCATTACTGGTTTAAATAATGTACAAGAAAAAAAACACCGTACCCGGATTAATTCCAGGAAAATCTCGGACTTTAATTTAAACCGAACTTATATTAGTACCAGGTTCACAGCACTTTAAGTTACACATAAGGATAGAAGTAACTAAGCCAGAATGAGTAAATCAGATTCTTCTATTCATAGTTTCAATAGTGACGGTGTTAAATTCGACGATTTACCTGTGGGTGTAATCCAATTAGTAGGAGATAATCAAGAATTCGTTCAAATTGGGAAGAGAAGATATTTTAAAAATGAATTAATGCAAGCTTTCGGAGGTAATTTGAATCCAGGATTGTCACCATTGCCATCATATGATTTTGGGAATCCAGTTCCAATGGGATTATGTGCATTTTCATTCTCAACCTTTGTCTTATCTATGGTTAATGCTGGGGCCCAAGGTGTATCAACTCCTAATATTGCAATTGCTGGTGCCATATTTTATGGAGGTGCCATACAATTCTTAGCAGGAGTTTGGGATTTAATCTTAGGTAATACTTTTGGTGCTACTGCTTTATGTTCGTATGGTGCATTTTGGTTATCATATTCAGCTATCTTAAGTCCTAGTTTTGGAATTGAAGCTGCTTATGCTGATGCTCCAGGTCAGTTGAATAATGCTATAGGATTCTTTTTACTAGGGTGGTTTTTGTTCACTACGTTGTTAGTACTCTGTACTATGAAATCAACGGTGGCCTTCTTTGGTTTATTCTTTACCTTAGATTTAACCTTCTTATTATTAGCAGTGGGCAACTTGTGTGATAATAGCCATTGTATAAAAGCTGGTGGAATTGTAGGAATTATATGTTCGTTTATTGGATGGTATAATGCATTTGTTGGGGCTGCCACTAGAAATAATTCATATTTAGTACCAAGAGTTATACCTTTACCTCATTAATGATGGGTGTACTGGTCCGTTATCAGTTTATAGAGATTTGGTGTTTATAGTTAATAGAAAAGTCTTATAAGTTTGTTGCAACTTGCTTTAGTTTTGGTATGGTGTGGGTTGAATCTGGGTTGATACGATCTGAGTTGGTACGATCTGAGTTTGTCCTAAAGATCCGGTCTACGAAGTCGGTTACCTACGCGGTGCTTAGTCCGTGTGGAACCGTCTCGTCCATATGAATCCAACCTCAGCCTAAATCTCAGCCTAAATCTCAGCCTAATCTCAGCCCCAATCTCACTTACTAATGAACTTGATCTACTTCATTCTAATTCCATTCATACTCTGTTTGGAAAGAGTCAACGATTATACCTTCGATAAGATAGTCAGAAAATCAGGTGATTATGTGTTGGTTGATTTTTATGCTGACTGGTGCCGTCATTGTCAACAATTAATGCCAACCATTGAAAAGTTATCAAATCTGTATCAGTCCATTCCAGGTATTAATGTTGTTAAACATAATGGTGGGGAAAGAAGTGGTAGGAAAATGGTTAAAAAATACGAAATTGATGGATTCCCAATGTTAATGTTATTTCATGGTGATGATCAACCAATTCCTTATGAAGGTTCAAGAGATTTCGAATCTATAAATAATTTCTTAAAGGTAGCTACTGGTAATAATGAAATTGCTAATCCAAAAATTGTACCTGTTGTTGGTAAGACAGAGAAGAAGGTTTTGAATATCACTGATAACAATATTGAACCGTTGGTATTGAACACCAGTAAAAAGACATTAATGATGGTAGGTGGTCACTGGTGTCGTCATTGTAAACAATTAATGCCTAAAATCGAGAATATTCATGAAATATTCGCTAATGATGATGATATACAAGTAGCTATAGTAATGTTAGATCCACAAGGGGGCACTACAAATAAATTAAGAACTCAATTTGGTATTGAGAACATTCCATCAGTTTTATGGTTTGATCCTACGAAAGTCAATGACAGCGGAATGAAAGCTCCTGAATTATACGAAGGAAGAAGAAATGTACCTGAATTATTGAAGTTCGTCAATGAACGAGGATTCGGAAGGAAAGAAGACGGAAGATTGACTTCTGACAATGGAAAATTAGATATTGATGTAGCTGGAGTATTCAATAAAGATGTCAATGATATCGTAATTCAATTGGTTGAAGAGATAGATAACAAGGATAGTGATGAAAGAATAAAGGAATATTACAAGAAGGTCATAAGTAAAGGACCACAGTTTATAGATAAAGAATTAGACAGATTAGCAGCAATGATAGATGAAAGTATCGAAAGTTTAAGAGCTGATACTATTGATTGGATTGATATTAGATTGAATATTTTGAAGCATTTTAAGAGCCAATAGTTTTTTCGACTAAATGGTTGACATGACAACATTGACGATACACTGATACCTTCTTTAAGGGTCTAGAGGGTTCTTAAACGAGTGTAAATTCGAGAAAGGGTTCATAGCATGTACATATCCCATTTCTATTTACATATAAATAATTAATTCTACATATTAACAAAGATCATTTGTGTTTCAAGAATGATATCCTCTTACCAACTCCCGAAGTTTTGAATTAACCTGGTATTTTCAGGAAATACCTTACCCTTTAAAACACATTCGTCTATAATACTTTTTACATTAGCTGGAGAACATCTTGCTAACCAGATATTCTTTCTCAGTTTCTTTAAATAAATAATTACATTAGCACTATATTTGTGACCACCGACATGATTAATAAATGCCACTTTAATTCCATCAGGTCTTTTATCACCATGATCTCTATGGAATCCTAAATCTCTTGCATAAATATCAATTTCTTTCTTCATGATTGGTGCTGTTATACCACATCTTTTATCTCTAGTTCTGTGAGAACATAAGAAAAGATAACTTTGATTTAGATCTTCTTCAAGTTTATATGAACTTTGAACCTTAGATTGAATAGAATCTAATGGAACATCATCGATAATGGATTGTATGACTGACTGTAAATCTGAATTTAAATCTTTTGCATCGATGTTTCTGATCCAAACAAATTGTGGTAATATTAAGATATCTCCTTTTGTACCATTTAAATAATCGGGTTCATAATCATCATACCCAGGAGTACTTTGAGAACTAACATTGACTTTAATATCATTATTTCGTAAATTTTGAAACTTGGATTTCCCCAAGAATTTATTGAACTTATGACTAAACGTATTTGATTCATTTACAGCATCATGAGCCCAATCTGTTTTATTAGATGGAATTACGATGTGTAACCCGAACTCGCTAGTAGAATTCCATAAACTACCATCAGTATCAATTTTGACTGATGCTGGATATTTAGTATGACATGAATCACATTCGAATGAACAAGTGCTTGGTTCGAACCCTTTATTTTTAAGTTCTTGTTCGTAGTTAGTGGTTTTACCTAAAACCTTATCAAATAAGCCCATTTTTTCGTTTGATTACTTAGAAAGCGGGTATGTGATGATTTATGCGATGGGTTTCTGATGACGTTAGTGATGAGTTGTGATGAAATCCGTAGTGATTTTTGTAGTGACTTTTGTGACTTTTGTGGCGATTTATGTGGTTAAGTTGAAAAAGGCAAAATCCACATTTATAAATATCTGAAAATTATCGGATCGAGAAGAGCGGCAATACGCCGGAACCAACTATTGGTGCGGACCCATCTTAAATATAGTCTCCGTTCCTACATTTTAAACTTAAGTAATTTAACGTTGTGATTAGCAGTAAGAGAGTAATCATTAACACCTAAGCTTAATAAGGTCAAAGATGGCACCCTAGTAGTAATGATATTAGTATTAGTTCAGACCATGAGACTCCAACCATACAAACTGACCATTAGAGCTTCGGTTCCTCATCTAATGACTCCTTATTAGATCATGTTTCAATCTTGAAGCTTAAAATCCTAAACCCCAACTTCAACTAACACGTCAAACTCGCTACTATGCCCGACATATTGTTCAGCTCATCGACATTTTATTTTTCGCGAGTCTTGCAGGGAACTTCCACAAACCTCAAAGACCAAGAGACGACCAATATTAGGGTCATTTAACCCTTAACATAATACCCCATTTTTACAGTTAACTTATAAAAACATCTGGAAAAGCAAAATATCATAAAAAATTAGAAAATCGATACGGGTTTATCGGCTAATATATTCAGAACCAATTGAAATTGAGGTGGCATGATACAAACTGAAATTAATTCAATAGAGATGGATAAATCATCGAATCCTCCAATATTAATGAAGAAGAAAAGTGCCTCATCTTTAAGTGAGAATAATCTACTACCTTCGACCCCAAGTTCACTCAAAAATGGTAATTTAGATTTGAGCAATGAAACATCACCATCGTCAACTAATTACAATTTAAACATGGTGTCGAAATCAAATTCAACAATAACCGGGCATAGAGCGGATGAAACAGATGATAAGGAAAGGGGAAGAGAAGAGCATAGTGAAGAAAAGCAATCGAATAATCAAATCAATAATGAACAAAAAGAATATAATGAAAATGGACATAGGCATGAACACAATCCGCACAATGACGGTAAAGGACATTTATACGAAATAGATCCTTTACATGTTCCTAATGATACCCCTAAAAATACAGCTACCACCACAGCTACCACCACGAATGCTAATACCCATACTTCATCCAAAGAAATACCCAAACCAAGACCTAACTTAAGAGTCGATAGAAGACATACAACTAATGATATTCAAACTTATAAACTCAAAAAGAACTCAACAGATCAAAATTCCTTAAATTCATATGCCAATAATTCAATGAGTTCATTTAGGAATATGACTAAAAGATCAAGTCTTGATTATCCACGTAAACTTAATTCTAATGATTCAGCTAATAGTGAAATGCAAAGAATGAGAAACTCCATTATCCTCAAGAATATCAGAAAAAAACGTAAGGATTTTTATGATGATGATAAAGTATTAATTGGGAATAAAATCAGTGAAGGACATGAAAATTTCGTGATGGCTTATAATATGTTAACGGGAATAAGAGTGGCAGTATCAAGATGTAGTGGATTGATGAAAAAGTTGAATGATGATGATTTTAGTTGTTATAAGAAATTAACATTTAGTATGGATGGTAGTGAGCTAACACCATCATCGAAATATGATTTTAAATTCAAAGATTATTGTCCAGAAGTATTCAGAGATTTAAGACAAAAATTTGGTTTAGATCCCGCTGATTATTTAATTAGTATCACTGGGAAGTACATTTTATCCGAATTAGGATCACCTGGTAAAAGTGGATCATTTTTCTACTATTCAAGAGATTTTAGATTTATCATTAAAACCATACGTCATTCAGAACATAGACAACTTCGAAAGATTTTAAAGCAATACTATAATCATGTCAAAGCCAATCCTAATACATTAGTAAGTCAAATTTATGGGTTACATAGAGTTAAAATGCCCTTAACTAATGGAGTCAAACGTAAAGTTCATTTCATTGTTATGAATAATTTATTCCCACCTCATAGAGATATTCATTTGAAATTCGATTTGAAAGGTTCAACTTGGGGAAGGTATACTCAAGATTCATCAGATTCAAATGAATTCAGTGATAAACCTTTAAAAGATTTGAATTGGTTAGAAATGGATAAAAAGATCAAATTTGGTCCTGATAAACGGAGATTATTCTTTGATCAATTAGACAAAGATGTGAAATTCTTAAAATCAATTAATGTCATGGATTATTCATTATTATTGGGAATTCACGATGTTAAAAACAAATTACAAAAACCAAATTCTGGGTATAAGAATTTATCAATTTTTGATCCAAAATCAAACGACAAGTTTGATTTAATCACAACAAACCCTCGTGATATAAATCCAAATGATTTACCAACTGATGTTTATCCTGGTAGATCAAAATTCATATTCTATGGTCATGATGGTGGTATCAGATCAACTAATGAGCATAATGAACCATCTACTGAGATTTACTATCTAGGAATAATCGACTTTTTAACTCGTTATAGTTTAAAAAAGAGATTAGAAACATTCTGGAGATCCATAAGTCATAATAGAACCACGATTTCGGCATTACCTGCTAATGAATATGGTGAAAGGTTCTTAAAGTTTATAAAGAAGGGAACTACTAAGGAGAAGGTTGATTAAGTGATTTGGTGAGGTTAGCATATTATATTGTTTAGAACTAATATATTGCATCGGTTATGATAAGTTTATTACGTTTTAAGATATCGAATGTCTTGTTTTGTATGATTTACATTTTATGTCTTACATACTCTATGATTTTTAGTTCTTTTGTACGTGTTCATTGCGTATGCGTATTCTTCACAAACTTTTAGACGAGACATTTCCACTTCTCAATGTATATGGCCCGAGAAAGAAAGGAATACCCGGAATCGTATGATTTACTATTCAATGGAGTAATCTTAAGCTTGGGTTTAATAGAAGTTTGGAAGAACAAAAAAAAAGGACAAATGCTCTAGGAGGGGTTTGAACCCACGACCGTCGCGTTCCTCACACGACCGTGACTTTAGGTATAACCTGTTCGTCAGTCAAACGGCTATAAGCACGAAGCGCTAACCTCTGCGCCACTAGAGCACCTGCTAAATTTTTGTGGAGGATATTTGAACTATAAAGAAATATGTTAAAAACGAAATTTGCTTTAAATCAGTCGATTTACTTGATATAAGGTATATAACCCTCCAAGACAAATACAGCAAGCATTCTTAATGCAATTAAGTCATAAAAATGGGAATTTTTACCAAAAAAAAATTAGTATAAACGTTTACGTCTGTTGCCCGGAAACTTGTAACCATTTAATGACAGGACCCTTAAATCCCAAAAACTCTTCGAAATCTCCAACAAACTATAAATACTCTTTCACAGTTTGATAACCTAATAAATCTAACCAAATAAGCCATCAACCATGAAGATCCAAAAATGAGGCTAGATTAGCTGCAAAATCATGTTAAGCATAACAATAAAAACCGTGAGAATTTCACACTGAAATTTACTATACACAATCAATTTTAAGTTTAAGTTTTTTTTTAAATTTCTTTGCTATTTGTACCACTTCAACTTAATTCCATATATTCATATCATCAATTGATAGTCTGTCATAAGTAAACAATTACTATGGGATTATTCAGTTCAAGAAAAGTATGTATAGCTATCAGATGAGGGACATAAAGGTACATCCCCATAGTTGCTATTTCAGTGTACTAACAAATTCTATAGAGACAAAGCACTTATCAAGGGTTTAGTAAATATACCAATGAGATTCAAAACTATGAGAATAATATAGCGGGATTGCCAAATAATGGAATTGATAGAACATCGTCATTAAGTAATAGTGCCGGATCAGCTGCGTTGGCAGCTTTGAGATTACATCAAAACCTGCAACCAACTCCTTCACAACAACCGGGGAACATCGGTAGAACCAAATCATTAACCAACAATAGAACCAATTCTCTTAAGACATATTCTTATCATCCCAAAGGTTCATATACTCCAGGACAAGCCACCATACCTAATTCAAGAAGGTATAGTTCCTTAACGTCTAATAGTAAACCACCACCAATAAAGCCATCCACTAATAGAATAAGTTCCATTAATTCATCTAATTCTTCAAGACATCAAAGTTATCAACCACAAACGCAACCAGAAACATTGAATGAAAATTATGACGAAGAAGATGGTGAAACTGTCATAACCACTCAAACTACTAAGGTCGTTGATAGTCAAGGAAGAGTTCAATCTATAACCACAAAAACCATCAAGACCTTACCTGATGGATCCAATATCATTGAAACTACTACGAAGAACATTTCAAGGAATAATTCAAGAAACAACAGTTTAAGGAACAATTCTATATTAAGTCATAAGCATGATAATTATAACTTGCAAAAGATTGACGAAGATTTACAAGGGTTTGAGTACAACTATGAATTGGATAATCAGCATTTGAACCAGCAATTGAATAACCAACTGAATGGTAATGGAAAAACCTTTGATCATAAAAGAACTCTAAGTGACGATGGTAGAAAGGAAGAATTCCATGAAAATGCTGAATTATTGAAATTGAATGTTGATCAACCAACATCGTCACCTGATTCAAATAGACCTGAGATCAAACCATTACGATCAATTCTTAAGAATAGTCCAAAAGTCCCACAAGACAATTTTGATAATGATGATGTTGACCATAATAAGCTACAATCACCAATTAGTCTAGAATCTTCAAATCATCCTTATAAGACATTAGGTACACCATTAAGTGAACCACCAAAATTCAAAATTCCGTCATTACCTAAACAAGACGCAGATCCTAGTGGACATTTATCACCAACTAAAGACTCCACTAGATCAGTTAATTCTGGTAGTTCAATCAAATTCGATGATCATGTTGAGACCATACCGATTTATAATACAGACTTCAATCGTCCTAAGGTATCTAATCAAGATCTTTATAATAAAGCAATGCAAGTAGCCATGGAGAAAGTTTATGGATCTCAACAAACATCTCAACAAACTTCTGAAAATGTTCAACCACAATATTCAAACAATGTACCATCAGTCATACCCCAAAAGGTAATAGAAAAGAAGGACAAGCAAGATAAGAAATTGGAAATCATGGGACATTCTGGAGTTAATGATAATTATATCTATGAGAACCATCACCGTGATTTCAAAACTCACTCTTTAAGAGATGAAAAACCTAAAGAAACATCTCATAAGGAAAGAACTAAAGCAGAGAAGAAGCAACAGAAAGAGTATGAAAAGAAGTTGAAAGAAGAAGAGAAGCAAAAGAAACTAGAAGCCAAACAAAAACAGAAAGCTGATTTACTTGCAAAGAAACAAGCAGAAAAAGAATTGAAAAAGACCAGTCCAAAGAAAGGTTTGTTTAGAAGGAGAAAATCGGAATACGATACTAGTACACTTAATAGTGATTTGACGTCATTCAATTCTAATATAGGTCATAGAGAGAGTGGATTAGATGGAAGGTTAGGACATGAAAAGAATGTGGGAGATGTTTCGAGGGATGTTTCAACAGGTGCACTTTTAAATCAAAAGGAACTTTTAAGCCCAGAGGTCCTAGCTGCACCTGTGCTGGAGACTGTACCAGTGCCAGAGACGATACCTGAGATCCTGGCTGCACCACATATAATTCAAGACCCTGTACCAGAGACTGTACCGGAGAACTTACCAAAGTCCGTTCCAGAAACCTTATCAGAGACTTTACCAGAGCCATTACTAGAGCCAGTACCTGAACCGACTAAACATGCTTCAGTCGATCCTTCTAACCAAGGATTAGCTATTGGAGGTATCGCAGCAGATATCCCAACAGTCTCAGATTCAAACTCCACAATCCCTGCTGAAGTCCCTTCATCTGCTCATCACAAGACCAACAGCAATGACTTCAAGCAACCCGAAATACTCAGACAGCAAAGTAAATCTGATATAAGTCAACCAGCTATTTCGACTCCAGTTATAACCACAGAGAGTGCTTTCACTTCCAGTCCGGAAAAAGAGATTAAGGTTCCTACTGAAAACACTATAATCAAAGACACAGTGGATGCAGATATCCCAAGACCGGTTTTGAATGACGTAGAGTATGAGTCAAATGATGATTCTGGTTTACTTTCTGAAGACGAATTTGTAGATGTTTTGAATAGTCCCACTTCAGGAGATTTTGAAGATGAAAGCAAAAGAAAAACGTTCATTGAAGAAGCTAATAACTTACATAAAGATGATGAGGATGAAGCCACGATTTTAGAAGTGGAGACCCCTAAGCTCGAACAAGCTAAGTTTGACAAGCCGATTGATAAGGAGGGTGATTTCAAGGCAGATGTTGAAGCAGTGACTGTGCCAGGTACTCAGCCGGTTATTGAACGTTTTTCTGTACCCGTTTCTGAACCTGTTGAACCCGTTGATGAACCAATCCAACCAATCGTTCAAAAAGCAGTTCAAGAGGAAGAACCAAAGGTAGTGAATCATCAATACTTGGCAGATTTGATCAATATTGGTAAAGAGCCTGAAACAACTGATGATACTAATAATACAATCCCTGAGACTACTGAAAGTTCAAGGTTTTCAGCAGATTTAAGTGCTGCTATAAAGAGAATAACTTCAAGTGATGAAGATGAGGATCTCGGGGGCCCAGCTCCAACTTCAACTGTTTTAGATGAAGCAGTTATCAGTGATGTTCAAGGCAAAACTGTTAATAATGAAGTTGATGAACATGGTGACAATGTCAATGATGTTTATAATAATGTTCACAACAACATTTCACAAGACACCAATCCTCAAGACAGGATCCAAGACAAGACACAAGACCTTGTCCAAGATAATAACCCGTCATCAAGTGATGGTAACAATTCACACTTCACGTTAAATACTAATATCACTAAACCTGAAGCTAAAGAGAATAGTATACCAGATCATGTGTACAAAGAAAGTGTTGTTAGTACATCGAAACCCAAGAAACAAAAACAATCAAAATTCAAAGAAAAGATATTCAAACTTTTCGTTAATTCTTATGATAGAAAATAATATGTATAAGTAGATAATTGTATATTTAATGTAGATTTAAATGTTATGAAAGGTTTGAATGATTTTCTGTTGTATGTGGTAGAGTCTTATATTAACTAAGGATTGTTTAACGTCCTTGAGGAATTGTCTATCAAAATGGTCAGGGTCTGACTGGTGGTAGTTTGTGGCATTTAAGATGTTTTCAATGGAATTGTTCATGTCGTGGAAGTCACTTGAGGTTTTGAGTAATTCTTTAAATGTTAGATTTGTTATCTCATGAACTTCATTTGATTCTGATTCGTTGGTAGTTCTACGACCCGAAAAATGGTTTACCCCAGTTGTTAGGCTGTTAGGACATTTTTTAACTAGCAAACTTTCAAATGGTTTTTGATTCTTTTTTTCTCTGGCTGTGAACTGCTCATTGGTATCAAAGTGGAAGTTATTTGATAAAGATGAGCTTACTCTAGTTGACGATGATCGTTGTGGTTTCAAGTTCCCTGTTCTGTTTGTATTATCAGTATTAACAATATTTGCATCTTTTAGAACATTATTGTATGTTTTTCTTTTTGGTAAAAATATTGGTTTGTTCATTTTATAATTTGCAACCAATGTACACAAACGCATCTGTGATTTTTGCAACCAAGGAAAAACCGAAAAAAAAAAAAAAATTCAAAAAATTCAGAAAAGATCGAAATCATCAAGTATGGATATCAAAGATACCAATAATGCCTTCATTTTCTTTTTATAGTAGTTTATAGGTCAGATTTATACAAAAGTGATAGGTCTCATTAAAGACCCCATAGTGAGAGATAGTGAGACAGAGCAGCCCAAGAAATAGTGAGAGCGAGATGGTACAAATCTAACTCATCTCATCGCGAAGAAAATTTAAACATGTCTAACCCAGATGGAGGTGCTAACTTAGACACCATTGAAATGGAAGATAAATTAGCCAGAATCAAAAGTCAAACCACTTCCAAGTTAGAAAATCAAAAACATTTAGCCCTCATATTAACAGCAGTTGAAGAGAATTTACAGGAACAAAACAACGATAAAACTCCAGTTGCATACTTTATATCATTTTTATCATTATTAGATCAAAGTGTCGAAAATGATGAAATCAAGGACATTGGATTAGTCACAGCAGCAGTTTATTTCTTAGATTTGGTTTTACCATATACACCAAAACCATTATTAATATCTAAGTTTAGTGATATTTTAACTAAATTAGCCATACCATTAAATACTGATAATGCCGATGCACCATTAGTTAGATCAACTATTGGATGTTTAGAGAACTTATTATTAGCTCAAGATTATAACACATGGGTATCTAATGGAATAATCACACCAAAAAGAGCAATGGAAGGATTAATCCAATTTTCATTTGATCCAAGACCTAAAGTAAGGAAGAGAGCCCAAGAATCAATTTCAAAAATTCTTTTGAATCCTCCAACATCACCTCATCCTTTTCATCCAGGATCAGCATTATGTGGGAATAAATCATTAGAAAAATTAGTGGAAATTATGAAAACCACAAAAAGAAACAAAGAAGTTAATTCTCAAATTATTCATTGTTTGCAATTAATAACATCAATAACATCATCAGGAGGATGGCCAGCCAACCAAATTGAACCATTATGTGATGCATTATTAGAGATTTCTAAGACCAATGATCAATTCTTAGTATCATCATCATTTGCAGCATTTGAAGGATTATTTCAATCAATGACTAATGTTATAAATGTTGATAAATTCACTCAAGTTCTTGACATAATATTTGATTTGAAACCTTCAATCAATGATAATCATTTAGGGGCTCCATGGTTAGCAGTTGTTGCTAAAGCTTGTGAAAGTTTCAGTAATTTAGATGCCATTACCTATGTTAAAAAAGTACCTGAGGTTATTGAAATTATTTCCAAGTACTTATCATCAGATTCTAAAGACATTTACTTATCAGCATCCAATTGTTTAATTGCTATTATATCAGCAATTCCTGATGATTTCTTATTGAACCCAACTTCATCAGAGACTCAAGAGGTTTATGAAGTTATGGACGATTTAATCTCATCATTAGCCAATAAAATCGAACAATTGTTGTCAATTAAGTATCAACATGCATTCAAGGAAATCTTACAGTTTGTTAATGAGTCAATACTTAAGTTAAGATCAAGGATTAATCCTGATTTCTTAAATATAATCGAAGTCATTGGTCAATGGCGTACAAATGAATCTGAGGATTTCTCCCATAATAAAGAAGCTGAAGAAATCTTAGCATCAGCAATATCAGTTTTAGGCCCTGAAGTTGTTTTGAGTGTTTTACCATTGAATTTAACTAGTACTACCAGTCCTGGTAGAGCTTGGTTATTACCAATTTTAAGAGATAATGTTAGGTTCTCTAATTTGAATTATTATAAAACCGAGATTTTACCATTGGTTGAGTTTTTTGAAGATAAAGTTTCCAAATTAGGTAAAGAATCCGTTCATAGTAAAATCTTTCAAACCATTATTGATCAAATTTGGTCACTTTTACCTCACTTTTGTGATTTACCAAAAGACATAACCACTGCATTTGACAATGAATTTGCTGGTAAGTTGACTGACTTGATGTATACAAAAATCGAAACCAGAAATGTCATTTGTCATGGATTAAAATTGTTAGCTGAATCTTATATGATTTATAGTGAAGATGTTTTAGATGATAAATTAATGAAGCAAGAATTATCCATTAAAAAAGCTAAATCAAACTTGAAATATTTAAGTTCAAAGGCAGCTAATGTCTTATCAGTGTTATTTAATGTATTCAGTTCAACATCACCTGATAGTAGAGGTTTCATATTAGAAACCATTGATATTTATTTACAAATCATCCCTAAGGATGAATTGGAGTCCACTTTTGATAAAGTATGTGGGTTACTTAAAAATGCCATGGATGATGAAAAAGCTAGTAATGAAAAGTCAAAGAAAGACAGTCCAAATTTAAGTATCACAATGATGGACTTAATTGTTGCAATGACTAAATATGTACCCTCTTCATGTCACAATGCCTTGTTCACAATATTCTCTTCAACTATAACCCTTAGTGATGGGCTTTTACAAAAGAGAAGTTATAGGATTTTGAGTAAGTTAGGAGAAACTGAAGATGGTCAAAAATCCATCATTCAATTCATTAATGAAGTTCTAACAATTTTAATCTCATCAATTGATTCAATTAATCCATCAGCTAGAGCTACAAGACTTTCATCAATTAATAATGTCATTGATATTTTACCAGCTGACCATTTATACTTTATTCCAGCAATTTTACAAGAAATCATTATGTGTACAAAAGATGGTAATGAAAGAACTCGTAGTTTATCATATCAAATTCTTATTAAAATGGGTCACAAGATGAATGAAGGTGGTATAATCAAAAATTCTAAAGTACCAGGGTTTGACGAATCAACACCAGATTCTCAAGCTAATATCACTGAATATTTCACTATGGTGAGTGGTGGTTTAGCAGCTCAATCTCCTCATATGATATCAGCAGCAATCACTGCAGTATCATGTTTGATATATGAATTCAAAGATATTTTACCTCTTGATATTTTAGTAGAATTATGTTCAACTGTTGAATTATTCTTAACTCACAATTCAAGAGAAATTGCCAAATCTGCAATTGGATTTGTTAAAGTCGAAGTGTTATCATTACCTGAAGATTTAATCAAATCTAATTTGCCCGAATTATTGACAAAATTGATGAAATGGTCTCATGAACATAAAGGTCATTTTAAATCAAAAGTCAAGCATATAATCGAAAGATTAATAAGGAAGTTTGGTGTTGAATTGATTGAAACTTCAATACCCGAGGAAGATAAGAAGTTAGTTGCTAATATTAAGAAATCAAGGAATAGAGCTAAAAGAAAGGAAAAAGAAGCTGATGATACTACACAATCATCTAAGAAATTCGTTTCTGCTTATGAAGAAGCTTTATATGATTCTGAAGTTTCAGACGAAGAAGATGATGACGAAGATCAAGTTGAAAAATCATCTAAAAGATCAAATCAATTTATTATGGAATCTGGTGATAATCCTTTAGATTTATTGGATCGTCAAACCTTTGCTAAGATCTCATCTTCTAAGCCAAAGAAACATACAAAGAAAGATTTGGCTGATAAGTTAGAAAAGAAGAACGACAAATTTGTGTTCAGTGAAGATTCAAATCCTCTACAAGCATCATCTTCAGGTATTGATGCTTATATAGATGCAGTAAACCAAGGACCAATTAGAGGTCAAAAGGGTAAGTTGAAATTCAAGCAAAAGAATGTTGAAGAAGATTGGTCAGATGATGAAGTTGAGGAAAAGAAAGAGAAGAAGAATTTCAAGGGTAAGAAAGTATCAAAGCCAAAGCCAAAGCAGAAGTTTAAGGCTAAGAGGAAGCTTTAGGTGTATATGAAATATAGAGTAGATTTGGGTGTCGTCTTGTCTTGATCTCTTTCTGACGGTGCTATCTCCCTCTCAGTACCATATCGCAGTACCGTCTAGCTGAGAAGACCTGGACCTAAATAGACCCACCAATGGGCCTACAAATTTCTCTCTAAAATAACCACAAAAATTAGTGCGAAAAGTGAAAAATTTATCATGACTGTAAAGAGCCCTATAAATATAAGATTAGCAAGATTTGGTAGAAAACATCAACCTTTATATAACATAGTGGTTGCCAACAGAAGACAGGCTCGTGACAAAGTCCCAATAGAAGTCTTAGGAACTTATAACCCAATAACTGTACCATTAACACCTGAAGAATTAGCTAATGGTGAAAGACCTTATAAGCATATTCAATTAGATTTTGATAGAGCTAAATATTGGTTAGGGGTAGGAGCTGCTGTAAGTGATAGAGTTGGATTCTTATTCAAAAGAGCTGGGTTATTACCTGAACAGTGGCCCAATCCAAATAAATTATCTCAACATATACCTAAACCAGTAGTTCATCAATCAAATGTCATACAAGAAACTTCCAAAGAATATTATAGAAAAAGAGATCAATAATTCATGTATATAAATATATAAATCCTTAGGTAGAATCGTCTACACAAATCTGAAGATTTTTCTAACTCTATATCTAAAACCTTTATGAAATTTGATAATTGATTGGGTGTCATCAGAAGAGGTTATGTCAGGTGAATTTTTGTATGGTTGATGGAAATCAGAATTTTGTTGAGTTGGTGATTCAAATTCGAAGTATTTGACCCAATTTGGCGGTTTGTGATGGAGTTGGAGTGTTCCTTGATGATCTTGAGTGATTATATAATCATCCTTAGGTAAGTTTGAAATGGATTCAACAATTATATTAGTTATGGTGTTATCAATTTTATTACATAGGTTTGATAGTGGTAGGTTTTCTGGTGTTTTAGGTAACTTTTCTATTCTAGTTTGGAGTATAATGAAATGTTTAGTGAATACCTCATATGAGAAATATGGTGGGAAATCCATTAGGATCGTTTGAAAATGAGTTAAAACTTCAATAGTTAACTCACAATGATTCAATATCATTGTCAATGTATCATTCAATAACTCTATCTTCTGAGTTGACACTAATGTCTTTAGAACCTTACCTCTAAAAAACTCACAAGGGTTTGGAATGTTTAAGTCTATGGGAACTTTAGGTCTCATATATTTGAATAATGGTAACTGGTAAAACCTTATAAGCACTATGACAATGTCATTTGATAGCGTTAATCTATAATCATTTACTTCTAACTCAAATATCAACTTCAATAGTCTGTATAGTTGCCATATAATATCAATATTATCCTTATTTATATCGTTAAATCCATCACCACTAAAAATTGCCATAAGGAACATGGAAATCTTGTTATGCAAATAATCCTTAAAGTCATCCATCAACTTTTCATGCAACTCAACTATCATTGTCAGGTTTAATATTAGATTATAAATATCATTAAGTTTATATACTGTTTGTGGATTATGCAAACTTATATCATTTTTCAAGATTTCAAACTGAGCAAAAGTCTGTGACAATTCTTTTCTTGGGTCTATAATAATGCTAGGATGGTTAAACGTAGGAAAATGAGTTAGTAAATTCGAATCTTCTGAACTTATATCTTCAAGTCTTAGAGACATTTTGCAACCTTTTTTGTGTTCGCATCTCTGCAACCTCTAAACAGGTTCCAGCTTACAGTTCACACTACGAAATACAGATTTTAAAAGATATATATAGAATACAAGCTATACAGTTTAATCGAATAAACCGAATCCCATATCATCATCAGATTCATCTTCTTCAGCTGGAGCAGCTTCTTCAGCAGCAGCTTCAGTAGCACCTGAAGCAGCAGCAGCAACTGGAGCAGCAGCAGCATAAGCTTCTGGGTTAGCTAATCTATCTTTAATAGCTTCTGAACCTTCAAAAGTATAATCAGTAGCAATAGATAAAGCTAAGACATTCTTATAGTGGTTAACAACGGAGTGACCAACTGATGGAAGAGTTGGGTAACCAGTAGCTAATGAGATAGAAGCAATGGTGTTAATGGCACTAACAAAGTGACCAACTAATTCATCATCAGTAATATCTAAGATAGTAGCTGGGAAGATTTGACCGTTATCATAAACTTGAACAACAGTCATACCATAAGTAAATGGAGAAATGTTTAACATGTTTAATAAGGTGGCTTCAGATGGACCAACTTTAGCGTTACCTTCAACAACTTTAACATCAGAAACAATTTCAATAGTACCTCTAGCAATCTTGGTTGGAACACCTAAAGCTTGGAAGAAAGAAGTTTTACCTGGTTCCATACCGGTGTTACCAGCTGGAATCCAAACATCTTTTGGAGCAAAAGCACCAGCTCTAGCTGGAGCAGCAACAACATTGGAAGTAACTTTTTCTCTAATAGTTTTTAAATCACCGTTAGTGAAAATGAAACCAACATTACCTCTGACGAATGGTAATAATTTTTCATATTGAGGTAATTCACTTAAGAATCCTCTAATAGCTCTTCTAACCATAGTGTTTTTACCCATTAAAACAGTAGCTTCACCTCTCAATGATTTTCTGATTTCATGCATTTGTTGGGAAGAAACATTATCAACTCCGACAACGAAGATTGATTTGTATTCTTCTAATAATTCTTTTAATTTAGCAAAGTATTCAACTTTTTTTTCACGAGTACCACCCATTTCGACTTGTATTTAATTGACGATAGGAATATTTAATGGTCCCAAAGGTTAATGAATTTTAAAAATTTTTCAGATTTGTGAGGTTAAGGTGAGACGTTGGCCAGGGCACGACTTGGAGGTGCAGTCACAGACTGGTTGATGAGGGTTGAGACATTAAGCCCTAAAAAAGTGCACGTGCGAAAACTTACCATATATATAAACATAGCATCTTACTTTGTAACTATTTGAACAACATCTTCATCATGAACTAAATGAGTTAGTCCACACTTTTGTGGTGAATGTTTGGCCGATGATCCCCATACTAATGCAAATTTAAATTGATTTTTCATGTCTCTATGAATTGAGTCACATACAGTTTGAACATTGGAATGATTCCTTACCACCATTGGATCATTGAAATCCGGTTCAATCCCTCTCCTTTTTGTGTATAATCGTATGAGACCTAATTGTCTCCAAATTTCTTCTTTTAAATCTTCAATTCCTAAATTCATCTCACAAGACATAACTACTGTATTAGGCAATCTAGCTAATCTGTCACATTCTTCTAATGAGACAACATCAACTTTATTATATACATATAAACATTTAATATAGGTCACGTGTTGTTCATTTATGATATCAATGAAATCATCAATTGTGACATTTTCATCTTTTATTAATACATCAGCATTATGAATCTTATACTCTTTTAGTAAACCAGCTACAATTTTTTCATTAAGGTGCACTGGGGGATTAATGGAATTCAATTTAACACCACCAGTTTTTTTCAATTTCAATGAAATATTGGGTTTTTCTTTATTTAACCTTATACCCATAGTCTCCAATTCGATTTCTAAAATTTCTCTTTGATCTTCACCTTTAGTAGCATCTAAAACCATCATAATTAGATCGGATGTTCTTGCAACTGCTATAACTTGTTTACCTCTACCTTTACCTTGAGAAGCAGCCTTTATAATCCCTGGTAAATCGACAATTTGGACTTCTGCTCCATTATATTCAAGTATACCACCAACTGAGGTTAAGGTAGTGAACTCATAATTAGCAGCTTCAGATTTGGTATTGGTGACTTTTGATAAAAACGACGATTTACCAACTGATGGAAACCCAATTAATGAAACTCTGGCATCACCAGCTTTAGCAATTTCGAATCCTTGTCCACCACCACCACTTCCTTGTCCAGGTTGAGGCTCTAACAATTCTCTACGAAGTTTTGCTAATTTTCCTTTTAATAACCCAAGATGATATTCGGTGGCTTTGTTCTTTTGGGTCCTAGCCATTTCATCTTGGATTTGTGCAATTTTCTCGATTACTCCCATTTTGTAAGATGATCAGTATGTGATAATGAGAATTGAAGCGACAGTAGTTAAGGGACGGTACTAAATCATCGCGAACTCATCTCACAATCCATCTCATAGTCATCTCGTAGTCATCTCAAATAATGGTTGAAACTTCACATATAAATCCTAAAAAACCACCACTGAGTCAGGAAAAATTATCAAAAATATTTGAATCTGGTAATGGTAAAATAAAGAAGAAAATAAGAGATATTGAAAGGTTCTTAAAGAAAGATAATTTACCAGCCAATATACGAGTAGACAATGAAAGAACTCTTAAAGCATTAAAAATCCAAATCAAGAATAACGAATCATCATTTAAAGCTAAGAAAGTTGCTAAGAAGTATCATATGGTAAGATTTTTCGAAAGAAAGAAAGCATTAAGACAATTGAAACAATCTAAGAAAGGGTATGAAGATGCTTTAAAAACTGATGATAGGAAAGTCATAAAGAAAGCAAGGACAGTTTTAAAACACAAAGAAGTTGAACTCGCTTATACTATCTTATATCCAAAAGATGAAAAGTATGTTTCATTATATCCAACGTCTGAATCTCAAGGTGACGCAAATGAGAAGGCTAAAGCAGGGTTAAAGGCTACTGAAGAGAAACGTAAAGAGTTCAAAAAACATGTAGAAGAATTAATAAAGGATGATAAGTTACCATTCAGTTTAGATGATGTTTTGAAGGGTAAGACCATAGCATATGATCAACAAAGTAAGAAAAGTGGCCCAGAACCAGATGCGCCAGATGCACCAGGAGCACATGTTAATGATGAAAATGAAGACGATTTCTTTGAAGAGGATTTATAAGCTTTGGGTGAAACTTTGGTGCCAGAAGAGGTAATATATAAGCTAAGAGGAAGACAAGAATTGCGGACATAAATAGAACAAAATAGGTAACTAGACATGAGAATGCATATAACTTTGATTCAAATCCCCTTTAACCCATGAAGTCATGCTAATACTACTCTAACAAGTACATATGTCATGTAAGAACCATATACGGACATTGTGTTGATTGTAGCCCTGACAGGTTGAGGTAGGATAGATGTGCATGTATAAGCATATATGTACGGTCTCCACTAATATGAACCCTGAAATCTTGGTTTATAAATACCTGAAAATACTATAATCCAATTATCATGAAACTTATTCAATTATTATCAATCTTATTCGCTTTGAGCTTCGGGTTAGCAGTGATCCAACCTTTGGCAGATGATTCACCTCAAGGTGCTGAGTATAAGGCTTACTTTAATAAGAAACTTCAAGGATGTGTTACATTCACTGGACTTAAAGACGGATCAATTCTGATCCATGTTGACTTATCTAAATTCCCTAAATCAGGTGGTCCTTTTATGTATCATGTCCATGAAAAACCAGTTCCTCAAGATGGAAACTGTACTTCTACTTTAGGACATTTGAACCCATTTGGTGGGGACCAAAATAACCCAAACCCTTTGGAGAAGGAAATTGGAGATTTAAGTGGAAGGTATGGAATGTTAAATGGTGATAGTGATATCACTTATAAGGATCATTATTTATCGTTGGACCCACTGAGCTTGGCTTATATTGGTGGGTTATCAGTGGTTGTACATTTTGAGAATAATACGAGGTATGACTGTAGTAATATAGTTAAGGTTTGTGATGGTAAGAGAGGTTAGGAGTAAGGACTTTTATTAAAATCATGGTTAAAGGTGTATATAGGTCTGGTCTATTGCAAGGTAACCATGGCCTCATACCTAAGATCAATACCATCATTAATACACACCACATTAACAGTTTGACCTCTTAAATCTTCCTCTACGTCTAAAACACACAGAATCTTACCTTTCTTAGCTACCAACTTTGGTGAAGCTCTCTTTATCATCAACAACTCAGTCTTAGCTTCATTACATACAATAATGAACCACGACTCTCTTTGTGATTTAGGAAAGTGAGGAGCATAAGTAATGAAATTATTATCAAGTGGATAATTCTTATGGTTAAGAGTAATCTCAAGTTCTGATGATGATGGTTGATTGATAGTTAATTCACAAATAGGAATATGTGATGCCACAAACACAAATTGATCTAAGGCTTTATTGGAAGGTCCATACTTTCTTATGTCCAATTCAATGTTTTCAATATGAAGTTTTTCACCTATAGTAGTTAACTTGGATTTACCCATATTTCCTAATTGTTCGAAACTATAGCCAGAAGGTTGAGGAGATGGCACTAATCCTGGTAAGCAAGAAATTCTATCGTCATCAAACCAATACCTTTGTTTGATACAATGCATTAATTCAATGAATCTGATCACAGTGGTGAAGTATCCGAATTCTGACGCTACATCAATGTATGCTTGAAGTATACGTAAAGACTGATCTAAAACTGCTATAGTGTCTTGAGAATAATCAGCAATAGGTAACTCAACTCTTGATATGAAAGCTTGAATCAACAAGTAAGCTTTGACATGAGGATCCCAAATGAATTCACATTCCATGTCTTCAGCCTGATATCTCATAGCTTGTGACATTTCCATATTCATCAATTCTTCTCCATGTCTGGTAGCAAGTTCATCATATTCAATGGCTCCACATAACATCATGAGACAATTCCTGAATTCAAAGTCATTGGTTATACCATTAACAATTCTTCTAATGGTTTTATGGGAAAGATAATAGTACGATGAAATGTCTAAGAATGGAGTAGGTACCAATTGGTCTTTTCCTTTTGTAACCAAACATTTCGATTCTATCAAATTGTCAATAGTGCTATCAATCAAATTACCTAGATATGAGGATATTCCTGCAGTGGTGGTATCATCAATACCATAATAAGTTGGATTATTATGAGCTCTTCTATATAAGAATGTCCAAGTCAAGAAGTTCATAGCATCTTGCCTTGTGGTTATAGTACCTGAAGATATCTCAGCCCCAATATGATTATCTAACACTTTATGTAAAGAAGATTCAACTGGGAACCCAATATTTAAGAAATGCTTATAAAACATTTTCTTGGATTCTTTAGTATACACAATGGCAATACCACTAGTATCAAAAGCTGGACGTCCAGCTCTTCCCATCATTTGTAAAATATCCGTTAAATCCATATCCTTATATCCTTCGATTTTAGAGTCAAAGAATTGAGTACCTTTAATAATAACCAAATGAGCAGGCAAATTAACCCCCCACGCTAAAGTTGAAGTTGCTACTAAGATTTGGATCTTACCAGCTTCAAATAACTTATGAGATATTTGACGATCTGATTCAACTAATCCAGCATGATGTAATCCTATCCCAAATTGTAATGACAATTTAAGAGTATCATCTTTGACATTGGTCAAGATTTGTTGTAATTCTGTATCATCAATCTTTAAGAACGTTCTAGGGTTATGTTCCATACCACATAAATGAATTAAATCCAAGGCTGTAAGACGAGTTTGACGACGTGATGCTACGAAGATCAACACTGGCTTTGTAGGTGAATGTTGCTTAATAGTCATGAATGCTGGTTTGTTCATGGTTTTCATTAACGGTGAAAATGCCAAATTATCAGGAAATCCGTCTATGTACATTTCCAAAGGTACTGGACGTACTGACGATGGGAAATTGAATAATCCTTGCTTAACACCTAACCAACCTGCCATATCAATAGCATTAGAAACTGCAGTAGACATCCCTAAAAGTCTAATAGGTTTCTTAGTATGGGACGTTATATAGTTCATACGACTAACAATCATTTCCAAAATAGGACCTCTATCACTTGCTAACAAATGAATCTCATCCATTATGATAAGTGATACTTGTTGAACAAATGTCCTGGTCTGCCAATTACGGGAAATCCCATCGAACTTTTCTGGAGTGGTAATGATAATATCGGAGTCTTTGATTTCTTTAGCTTCAGGTAATGAATCACCAGTAAGTTCTACAACTTTATGAGAAGTATTTTTACTTATACGAAGTCTCCAATCATCAACTCTTTCTCTGACCAACGCTTTCATAGGTGCAATATAAACGATTTTAGAACCAGGAAATTGTTTGAATGCATTCCAAATCGCTAATTCTGCTACTACTGTCTTTCCTGAACCAGTAGGTGATCCCACAAATACGTTTGTGTTTGTGTTGTATAGGTTGAAAAACGTCATAGTTTGCATTGGATTGAAATACTTGAATTTCGATGAATAGATTTGTTCTATTTGTGGATTGTGTAACGCTGTAACTGGCAATGGATGTAATCTTAATAAGTTAGTACGCACAGTCTCATTAGTAGGTCTGATTAAATGTTGGAAAGAAATGGCATGAACCGTTTCTGATCCTAACCAATTATCAGATATAACTCTTACTATAACTTGAGGTGGTAATGGATCACTTAAAGGAATCATAAAGTCCATTTCATGGTTATGTAATTGACGTTTGTTGATAATAAGTTTCTCCACATGAAGAAGATTTGAAGACTCTGACTCTTCAACGAAGATCCAGAAGAATTGACTCTTCCCATGATAATTATCATCCCACTTGAAATCTGCATCCAAATAAATGTGCACTCTCATAACGTTGGACGATATAGGGAAGATTTCACTATCGATTTCCATATACGGAAACTTCCCAATTAAGCCATAAAGGGTCTTACCCATAGAATTGTTATGAGCCAAATCACCTAATTCGCCAGGTTCCATGTCTCTTAATTCTTGAATAGAAGGGTTCTTTGATCTTAAGTTCTTCAAAACCGGTTCTGGAAGATCAAATTGGGCCATTGGGTGATCAAATTCCCAAACTCTTCTATCAATAGATTTACATAATGACAATAGAACTTTCAGGAATATACTCCAACGACGATTTATCCCAATTAGGAATAAAGCTCTACAGATTCTAGCAGAATTCTGGGCAACATAGTTCGAATCAGCCACCAATGCAGATTCTTTTATACTCAATTGGGAAATAAATGCTTGTAATAAAATGTTGGTTTTTGATTGGGCAGTTTCAACTTGTCCTGGTACTTGACATTGAGCCGATTCTAATAATCTTGATAGTTCAAGCTTCTCTTCTTCACGGAACTTTATACTATCGAATTCCGTACTCATACTTATGATTGATAGAACATCCGCTTCTGTGGCTTTAGGGTTTAACATTTGATTAAAGACTTCAATGGAGTTGTTAAGTAAGTAAAAATCAGATGCTATCCTTCCTAAATCTTTTGGTATGAAGCTTCCAGAACTTTCGTTAAAGATGATCATTTGTAAGCCATGTAATCTTCTAGCAGCTGCTATGATCATATCATTTCTCCTATTATATAACAACGGATCAGATTGTAATTCTTTCCAGTCTATACCATAGGCAAATGGATTCTTTCTCATTCTTACCATCATATACGTATACCCTAACCACTGTATACCCTCATCAACATTTGTAACTGTTCCTAAAGAAATCTCAGCATTCAAGTTATCTACCAACTTTTCATTAAGCTTGGACTCTATTGGATGTTGCTGAGTTATCAATGAAATGTAATGGTCCAATTTGTCACTGGTACTGAGAAGAATCCCAGTACCAAACTTCTCATATTGGGGTCTACCAGCTCTACCGAAAATTTGGATGATATCAGATATTCCCAAATCAGTAATACCACCCTTCTTAGCATCATACACATCAGTACCTTTAACAATAACCACAGCTGCTGGTAAATTGACTCCCCATGCTAATGTCGCAGTACAACATAATACTCTTATAGCACCATTTATGAACATTTTCTCCGTCAAATTCCTATCAGTTCTTAACATCCCAGCATGGTGGATTCCAAATCCATATTGAAACAATTCCTTCATATCTTTATTTCGATTTTTCCCATAAACTTCTCGTTTGTACTTCTCATAAGAGTCATTATCACTACAATCAAATATCGACGCTTCACCATACTCATTGGCTTTGGAGATAAACCCTTTGGCACTGTTGAATGTCTCCTTTCTTTGGTGCACAAACACCATAACTTGTAATCCTTGATTAACGTATTCAACTAACTTTTCATATGAGACATTATCGATGTTCTCTCTGGCAGTTTTGGAACCACTCTTACCTCTAACCCCAATCAAATCTTGCTTTAAAGGTACAGGTCTGAAACTCTGGTCAAAATAAAACATCCCAATTTGTCGGTTAACTCCTAAGAAATCTGCTACGTCAATGTAATTCGGTAAAGTAGCAGAAAGCCCTATAACTCTAATCATCAGCTGAGTTGATTCAACTTGTCTTAAAGTTCTGGCAACCAAAGTTTCTATGACTGAACCACGGTCCTCATGTAATAAATGAACTTCATCTATAATTAATAACCTAACTTTTGACACAAGTTCGCTATCACCATTCAGTTTTCTGGTAACTATATCCCATTTTTCAGGAGTTGTAACAATGATTTGAGTGTTGATGATCTCTTGCTTGGTCATTTGCATATCACCTGTTAATTCTCGTACTTTTATACCTAACCATTGTAATTTTTCACTATACTTATCAACGATTTCCGCTGCTAACGATTTTAAGGGTGCAACGTAAATGATCTTAAAGGACTCATAATCGACCTCTAACGATAATTCGCCTTCTTCGTCAATTGACTCAGTGGTGTACTGATTTATAGTGTGTAAGATTGTTAATAATGCAACATCAGTTTTACCAGCTCCTGTGGGAGCACACACTAACATATTCTCATTAGTATTATATGCTACTGGATACACAAGACTCTGCATCTTATTAAGAGTAGTATACTTGAAAGTTCCTTGGCAGATATAATCAAGGTCCTTAATTTTTATCAATTGGTGATCTTTGATCCATTTGTTGGCTTGTGGTTCAGGATACGGTATAATCAATTCCTCATATGTAGGTGTAGATGTTCTTATGGATCCCATAGGTAATGCAAAATTCTTACCGATAGCTGCAAGGAATTGACTTACATCTTCTTTCTTATAAACATGTTGGTACTGGTTACCCATTTGTCTCGGTGTTAGGCTTTCATTCTTTGCTTTGTTTTGGTTATCTATTAACATTTGTACTCGTTCTTCTGGTGTCATGAACTTTTCTTCATTTGTGTTTGTGTCATTCGTCTCTAAGATCAAATGCTTGTTTTGGATGATCTTTGATATCAATTCAAATTCTTCAAACCCTAAAATATCAAATAATGAAGATTGTAACTGTTCATCACTAGGATCAGTTGTTAGTATGTTCTTAACACTAACAAATAAATCTTCAGTTCCATGAGCTTGAGACACTCTCAAACAGTCTGACTTGATTTCTTCTAGAATTGTGATTTCTTGTTGTTTATCATCCTTAACACTATAAACCAAATCAGTTGATATATTTGTGAATTTAGGTAATATCCTATCTAGAGACAATAGTTTTTCACTATCATTATTTATCCTCGGAAGTTTGGGATTTTTGATTTCTAATGATCCACTTATACTCACCAAGTCATTCATAGCCTTCATGTAAGACTTTGTAGAATTTCCGTCATAATTGGCCATTTTACCTAGGGTCTATCTTGAGGCTTGCCGTATCTCTATGACTCTTTAAGTCGCACTAACTTAAGTATGGAGGGTTATGTACAGGACAGTTCTGTCTCATTTTCTTTGAGAAATTGAGAGATGAGATGAGATAATTTTTTAAGTATGGGACCTAAAGATCATAAGGTAAAAGCCAAAAACCACAAAACCAAGAACCACAAAAGGAAAGAGCCAGAGTCAGAATCTGAGTCTGATGATAATGAGCAATTACTTAATGAATTAGATAATGATTTTGATGAAGTAGCCGAGTTATTAGGTGAAGATATCAAAGATCCAGAAGCTAAGAGAGAGAAGAAAATAGATCAAATCCAACAAATTGAAAATTCAGCACCTAAACCAAAAGTTGAAGACCACGATGACCAAGATGTTAATGATAAATTCGAAGAAGCCGGATTTTCAGAACCAACCTTAAAGGCTATACAAGATATGGGATTTACTACGATGACTAAAGTTCAAGCTAAAACCATACCACCATTATTAGCAGGAAGAGACGTATTAGGAGCAGCCAAAACCGGGTCAGGTAAAACCTTAGCATTCTTAATACCAGCTATTGAAATGTTATACTCATTGAAGTTCAAACCAAGGAATGGGACTGGGGTTATCGTCATCTCACCAACTAGAGAATTAGCATTACAAATCTTTGGAGTTGCAAGAGAATTAATGTCACATCATAGTCAAACTTTCGGGATAGTAATCGGAGGTGCTAACAGAAGACAAGAAGCTGAAAAGTTAAGTAAAGGTGTTAATCTTTTAATTGCCACTCCTGGTAGATTATTAGATCATTTACAAAACACTCAAGGGTTCATATTTAGAAACTTAAAAGCTTTAGTAATTGATGAAGCTGATAGAATCTTAGAAATTGGGTTTGAAGAAGAAATGAAACAAATCATTAAAATCTTACCAAAAGAAGAAAGACAAACCATGTTATTCTCAGCTACTCAAACCACTAAAGTTGAAGATTTAGCCAGAATCTCATTAAGACCCGGTCCTTTATATATAAACGTGGTACCAGAAACTGCAGCATCTACTGCTGATGGGTTAGAACAAGGTTATGTTGTTTGTGAAAGTGACAAGAGATTCTTATTACTCTTTTCATTCTTAAAGAGAAACGTCAAAAAGAAAATCATTGTATTCTTATCATCATGTTCTTGTGTCAAGTACTATGGAGAATTATTGAACTATATCGATTTGCCAGTTTTGGATTTACACGGTAAACAGAAACAACAGAAAAGAACCAATACTTTCTTTGAATTTTGTAATGCCAAACAAGGGATTTTAGTATGTACTGATGTTGCAGCAAGAGGGTTGGATATACCAGCAGTCGATTGGATTATCCAATTCGATCCTCCTGATGATCCAAGAGATTACATTCATAGAGTCGGTAGAACTGCTAGAGGGTCTAATGGTAAAGGTAAATCATTAATGTTCTTAACTCCTAGTGAATTAGGATTCTTAAGGTACTTAAAGGCTGCCAATGTTCCATTGAATGAGTACGAATTCCCAACCAACAAAATTGCTAATGTCCAATCTCAGTTAACAAAATTAATCAAAAGCAATTATTGGTTACATCAATCCGCTAAAGATGGTTACAGAGCTTATTTGCAAGCATATGCTTCTCATCATTTGAAGACCGTATATCAAATTGATAAGTTGGATTTGGTGAAGGTAGCCAAATCTTTTGGGTTCGACGTACCACCAAAGGTTAATATCACTATAGGTGCTAGTGGTAAGAGTGTAGAGAAAAAGCATAAGAAACAGAAACGTAGTTAGGGTATAGATAATATGATATGATGAAATCGTAGTGAGGGACGCATCGACACCCATCGCATTAAATCTCTCATCCCCAGCGCGTCTTAACGCGATATGACTTACAGAGACTATATAAATACAACCCTAGACGAAACCCACTCCATCAAGTCCAGACCGTCCAGTTCCATCCCCGAAACATTCGACAAACAGAACACATTCAGTCTTGCATCAACTGGTCGTAGATATGATCACCAGTTCTTCTCAATGTACCAATATAGGTTAAACCATTTGAAATCAAGAGTTGATGAGATCGCCTTTAAGAAATGGGGGAATGGCACAAAGACAAGAGACGGTCAGAAAATCAAACATGTTGACAAAATTTTAAATATTTCTAGTAATCAAATTTGCTGGGTCAGCGGGACTGTGTTTGTGGACATGAAGAATAAATTGAATATTCTTAAGGATGTTGAGAATGGTACTGATAACGTTTTACCAGTTATACCAAAGAGTTATGTTAGTAGTGAAGGACAGAATGATGTCACCGTAATGTTAGAGGATGAAAGTGGTAGAGCTATTTTACATGGTGAAGAATTGAATCTGAACCTTCTAGTCACGGGGACAATAGTTGCTATATTAGGTATAGAATTACAAGCCGGGATCTTTGAAATCTTGGAAATCCTGTATCCGAAAATATCACCACAAAAACCTTTGTCTGACAAGAAAACTGGGAAAATTGCATTTGTGTCAGGTATAGAAATATCGGATCCAAAACAGTACCAACTCAAATTAGAACTTCTTAAACAGTTCATACAAGGATCAATAACATCTAAGAGTAATGATATAAGTCATCTTATAATTGCTGGAAACTCAATTGCCGAAATTCAACAAGAGTCAAATGATGATTATTATTCCCTGAATAATTATGGTACGAAAAATACCTCCAAATTTAGTAGTGAATCGTTTAAGCTTTTCGATCAGTTCATAAATGATATTGTCACCACATGTGACATTTCAATAATGCCAGGAGAATCAGATCCAACTGATATTTGCTTACCTCAACAGCCTTTACATAAATCTTTCTTTGTCAGTAGTAAGAATTACGTTGGTAGTAATATCAAGCCATTGACCAACCCGTCATGGTTAGAAATCAATGGTATAAGAATGTTGGGAACTTCTGGTCAGAATATTGATGATATCATCAAGTACATACCAAAGGAATCTATTGGTGATAATACTGTCGTTGATATAATGGAATCAACTCTTCATTGGCAGAATATTGCTCCAACGGCCCCCGACACGTTGTACTGTTACCCATTCGATAACTACGATCCATTCACATTGGATGATGAAACTCCACAACTTTATTTTGTTGGTAACCAAGACAAGTTCCTGTCAAAGATAGTGAGTGTAGACGGAAATAATGTTAGGTTAGTTACGATCCCGAGATTCTGTGATAAAGGAGAGATTGTGTTGTTAGGAGATGATGTTGAGGTTATTAAGCTTATTGATCAGACTGAGGTGTAGTGGTTGGTTGGTGCTATAAGGTCGTGTGGACTGTATTGATCCAGCCGTTGTAAGTTCAAGTAAAAGTCTGCAACCACACGCCTTGAATAGACACAAATCGCATAGTTAATACATATTTATTTACACGACATATTTAGGTTGGAATTGGAATCATGCATATGATTAAGGTTAAACTTAAATGATGTCGTTGATCTGAATCTATAGTCGTTAGGGTCTAGTTTGGGATGATTTCGGACTTAAATCCAAACTGATGTAGATGTATGTAGATGTATGTAGATGTATGTAAATGCACGTATAGCATCAAAAAAACCAATTGCAAATATAAGGTTATTTAGTAAAGGGTTAGATCGAGAGGCTAGTCACATAACCAATACGCGTGGTAATGTAAAGCGAACCACCAAAATCCGAGACATCAGCAAGGGGTTAAAGTTTCAGAGGGGTCGAACGAGGGGGTCGAATCAAATCAGATCAAAGGGAATGCAAACAAATGCCGATAAACTCCAATTGCTAGAATGGTCTTGATGGTTTAGTCTTAAGGTGCTGATGATAACGGTGATCAGTTTTATGGGTTAACGTGACTGTGAGGTTTGATGGTTTTGTGGAAGTTGTGGGATTGAGGTCTCAGTGACTGACCTCAAACAATACAAACAATGAGACAAAGCCCCCAAACCCAACACATACGAAGCCAAAAGCCAACATAATTCTAAGACCACTCCCAACTATGACTCTACTCTAAAAACCTAATACACTAAAAATCACTCTAGAACCTTCGCTAACAAATTGTCTCTACAATCGTACATTCTTTTGCAGCTCAGTTAAGCTTTTAAGCATTTCATGGCTTAAAGTTTCATTGCTATTTCACTACTTTACACCAACTTCCAACCGCCCTGATTCCATTCTCACATAATTCCACTGAACGAAAACTTCACATACCCTAACCTATCACTTTTGTTTGTGTTATACATCACTTAAACCAGCCCGAACTTGTAGGTATAAAAATAGATTTTCAGGTCGTGCTTCAATAGATTTGTCAGTCATTTGGTGAGAAATTTTCCCGTTGAATTTTTTAAGGATAAACCACAAATTTGAATTCATTCTTTTTAAATCAATTCTATCCTTTACAAGTCAATTGGTATCATTGATTTAGCCGCTATTTAGGGTTTGTATATATTGTGTGTTATTGTTAGGAAAGTTGATTTTATAGCAAGAACCTTACCCCCACAAGAATTACCCGATATCAGTCAGTCTATACTTGATAGTACGAGTCAACGGCACAGCAACATCACCCATAGTTAAGAACATCATATAGTTTATAAGAATCATAATTAGCAACACTGAAGTTAATAGCAACTCATAATTCATAGTAAGTTATTCAGTCATTAATATAGATAGCATGAGTTTTCAAGAGTCACCCGGTGAAGGCACCAAAGGTACAAAGTCAGGACCAAATCAAGGAGGTCAAAACCAAGGTAAGAAACCTCAAAACCTTCACATTGCTCATAGGCGTTCACCAAGTGAATTAACTAACCTTATGGTTGAACAATATAACTTACAACGTCAATTAGAAGCAGTTCAAGCCCAACAAAAGCAATTGATGCAACAACAACAGCAGATGCAAAATATTCATCAAAATTATAGAAATCCTAATGAGTTAATGCCTCCTCCTTCAAATTCATTTAGATCTCATTCAAGATCTGGTTCAATTAATTCAAATAATTCTAATAATAATGGTCATAAAAGAACTGGTTCAGGAGGTTCAAACAATTTAGGTCATAATCGAAGACACTCTTTAGGTTTGAATGAAGCTATAAAAGCTGCTGCTAATCAACGTCAATCGAATAAAAATTCTTTAAGTCCATCTTCAAGTATGCATGGATCACCAAGTCATGCTCAACCTCCACAACCTCAAGGTGAAGATATTGGTTCATTTAAATTCCCTGCAAATTCTTCAGATGCTGATAGTGATAGCTCATCACCAAAATTGAGTTCTTCACCTTCAGGTCATAGTAGGTCAAGATCTTTAGCTTATGGACAACAAAGTTTTAAATTCCCACCAGAGAAAAATACATTATTGCCACCAACTCCTAATTTCACCATCAGTCATAGTCCTGAACGTGGAAGTGGTCATCAAAGAAGAGGATCTCATTATAGAAACAATTCTCGTAACTTTGATCCTAATGGTAATGTCAATATGAATAATAACTGGAGAAATCAACAATCTTCACAATTCCAAGGATCTTTACAACCACCAAATAATCATCAACGTCAACAATCAAATTTAGAACCTCCACAACCATTTGTTCCTGGTCATAGACCACGTAATAGTTCTTATGGTGGAGGATCATCAGTTTCATCAATGTCACAATTCTTACCAAACCAACAACAACAGAATGGCCGTAAGTCTTTATTTGCTCCATATTTACCACAATCCTCATTACCAGAGTTGATTAATGATGGTAAATTAGTTACTGGGACTTTAAGAGTCAATAAAAAGAATAGATCAGATGCTTATGTATCAACTGATGGATTATTAGATGCCGATATTTTCATTTGTGGATCAAAAGATCGTAATCGTGCATTAGAAAGTGATTTTGTTGCAATTGAATTATTGGTTGTCGATGAAGTCTGGGAGGGTAAGAAAGAAAAAGAGGAGAAGAAAAGAAGAAAAGACAACAACTTCTCCAAGAATTCAACATCTGTTTTAAATGATGATATTCATAACGATGCTACTTCATTACCATCTGGAAATGAAGTTGGTAATGATGATAAGGATGAAGAAGCAAGTAACTTAAATAGAAGAGGATCATTAAAACAAAGACCAACTATGAAGAAAAATGACGATGTTGAAGTCGAAGGGCAATCCTTACTTTTGGTTGAAGAAGAAGAAATCAATGATGAAGTTAAACCTTTATATGCTGGTCATGTAGTTGCAGTTGTTGATAGAATTGGTAATCAATTGTTTGCTGGAACTTTAGGTTTATTAAGACCCGCTCAAGCTGCTCAAGCCGCAAGAGATAAGAAAGATGGTAAAGAATCATCAGTCCAAACTCCAAGGGCTCCAAAAATTGTATGGTTCAAACCAACTGATAAAAAAGTTCCATTAATTGCTATTCCAACTGAACAAGCACCAAAAGATTTTGTTGAAAATCATGAAAAATACGCCAATGATTTATTTATTGCTACTATTAAAAGATGGCCCATTACTTCATTACATCCATTTGGTACTTTAGTCAATAGATTAGGTAAAATCGATGATTCAGAAACTGAAATTGATGCTATATTAAGAGATAATAACTTTTTATGTGATGAATATAATGATGAAGATGATTATATCGGAGAATTGCCAAGTATCGAAAGTGAGTTATCCAATTCTAATAGAACTGAATACTTGTATGACTACATTATTGCATTCAGTGCTAATGGTACCTTTGTTGATAATGCTTTACATGTAAAGAGAGTATCAGATACAAAGATTGAATTGGGATTTCATGTTGTCAATATTTCTTACTTTATTGAATCAGGTTCTAATTTGGACCGTAAGGCTAAAAAGAGATCTTCATCAGTTTTCTTACCTCAAAAGACTGCTGATTTGTTCCCAGCTCAAGTCAATGATGCTATATCTTTTAAAGAGAACGAGAAGAATTTAGCAATTTCAGTGGTTTTCGAAATTGACACCACCAATTTTGAAGTTGAAGATTTGTTCATCCATGAATCAATCATTGTCCCTAAAAAGGTTGTAAGCTACGATTCAGTAGATAAAATTTTAGGTGGTGGCAGTGTGGAGAATGTATCATCAGCAACCTCAGATTACATCAAGACCTTTAACTTCATAGCTAAAGAATTCCGTCGTCAAAGATTAAATGATGATAGTTTGGATATTACACCAAACTTGACTCTTTTGGATCAACTTGATGATGAGAAGGTTCGTTTAGATTTAAATATCTTTAAGGACAGTAAAACTTATAATATTATAAGTGAAATTGGCCATAAAGTTAACAGTGCAATTGCCGCTAAGATTCATTCAGGTTTAGGCGATAGTGCTTTGTTACGTCGTCACCCCTTACCAACTTTACTGAAAATGGAAACATTTGTTAGAAAGTCAGAAAATTTGGGATTTAAAATCGATACAACTGATTCGTCAACTTTACAAAAATCAATTCTTTGTATTGAAGATCCAATCAAACGTCAATGTATTGAAATTTTACTTTTCAAATGTATGAATAGAGGTAAATATTACATTGCAGGTAAACAAGATCCTGATAGTTATGGTCACTATTATTTCAACTTACCATTGTATACCCATTTCACTTCTCCTTTAAGAAGGTATGCTGATATCGTGGTCCATAGACAGTTAAGATCATTAATCAGTAATGAGCCTGATGTTTCAGGTGATATTGAATCATTAAAAGCTATTTCTGATTATTGTAATTTCAAGAAAGATTGTGCAGCCAGTGCTCAAGAACAAGCTATCCATTTATTATTATCTCAAACGATTAATGATATCAGTGGAGATGCTGGTCAAATTTTATGTATGGGGACTGTCATTCAAGTTTATGAATCATCATTTGATGTATTTTTACCAGAATTTGGAGTTGAAAAAAGAGTTCATGGTGATCAATTGCCTTTGGTCAAAGCAGAATTTGACAAATCCAACAGAGTGTTAGAATTGTATTGGGAAGAAGGTATCGATACAGCTACATTTATTCCTCATGATGAAAAGACAACATTATCTTATAGATCATCAATCAAGAATAAATATAGAACATCAGCTAATGAATCTGCCAAGATTCAAAATAGTAAGAATGATACAGAAAGTATTATTGATAAATTGAGTAAATTAAATTTACAACCACCAACCATAAAAGCTCCGTTATTAACCAGTTCTGGAGATAAGACTGGTGGTAATTTAGGTCCATACTTGCAAGGATTAAATACCAGAAAAGAAGGAGAATATAATATTCAAGAGATTAAGGAATTAACTCAAGTACCTGTTTTACTCAGGGCAGAAATTGGTATGGCTTTACCATGTTTAACAGTTAGAGTTTTAAATCCATTTGCTTAATAAACGACGATTTATTTATGATGATTTCTCTGTATCGCAACTCTAGGTGACACAAACACAGGTCAAACACAGGTGCACAAACAGATGACACAAACAAGTGACACAAACAAGTGACACAAACAAGTGACACAAACAAGTGACACAAAAACGAATTATTCTGGTACACAAACGCAAATGATTACGGCGTAAATCGAACTGTTGATAATGAGACCATCGTATCGCGGGTATATGTAAGCGACTGAGATAACGTGCGTGAAAAATTTTACCATGGAGTCTAAAGATAACGGTAGTACTTCGAGTTCAAGTTCTGGTTCCAGCAACACCACTGTTGAGACCAATCTCATCAACAACATAGTTGCCAAAAGAAGCAAGCTCAACAATGGGTCAGGTATTCCTAGAGATTATACCCCATTGCAAACCAGAGTAGCATCACCATGTACCTTAAATCCTCCAATTGATAGTGATGGATTATCATGGCCATCATTAGGGGCTAGGAAAAGAATAGAACAAAGCGAAGAAGAAGCCAAAGGAAGAGAGTTAAGAATCGCTGAAGCTGTCAAGACCATTTTGACTGAATTAGGTGAAGACCCAAACAGAGAAGGATTACTTGAAACACCTGAAAGGTACGCAAGGGCCATGTTATTCTTTACTAAGGGGTATGAAGATAACATAAGAGATGTGATCAAAAGAGCCGTATTCGAAGAAAACCACGATGAGATGGTTATAGTCAGAGATATTGAAATATACTCATTGTGTGAACATCATCTTGTACCATTCTTTGGTAAGGCCCATATTGGATATATTCCAAATAAGAGGGTTTTGGGATTATCAAAATTAGCAAGGTTAGCGGAAATGTATTCTAGAAGATTCCAAGTTCAAGAAAGATTAACCAAACAAATTGCTATGGCCTTAAGTGAAATGTTAAGACCAAGAGGTGTTGCCGTAGTTATTGAAGCCACCCATATGTGTATGGTTAGTAGAGGAGTTCAAAAGACAGGATCCTCTACTACAACCAGTTGTATGTTGGGATGTTTCAGAGAACAACAAAAGACCAGGGAAGAGTTTTTGACCTTATTAGGAAGGAGATAACCCAGTCAAGAGTTCTAGACAACCACAAATACAAAGACGAAAATTTTCAACAATTTTTTCAATTATGTTTACGACGTTATGATTCAACTTCATACATATTTAGTTAGATATATACAGATCTATTTACAAGAAGTTAGTTACACAAAAGCATCGACTACGTCTAGAACACCTTTATCATCACCAAACTGGCCAAACACTTGAATACCTTGAGTCAGGTCTAAAGGTATGGTGATGGTTGGGAGTCCTGCTAATGACATGGGCACTGTAAGAATATCATTGACATAAGCTTCTAAAGGATTCTCTTTCTCTTTATCTAAGAACTCTTGTATAGTGACAGGCTTACTAATGGTTGTTGATGATATAAGGAAGTCACATTTACGGTCATTTTCTAGTTGACCAGGTTCAAGCAAATGATTAGGTAAGTAGAAGACGTCATTGAATTCATTGACCAAATTCTTACGTAACTCATTGGCTTTGGCGTAATGATCACCCGAATCAGATGAAATCGTATAATTACCAAGAACGATTCTGTTTTGAACCTCTGGACCAAATCCTTCAGTTCTGGATGAAAATGTATCACCATTGATCTGGCCCCCATACCTTATACCATCAAATCTTGAAAGATTAGATGTGGCTTCTGCGGTAGCTATAGTATAATAAGCCAGTAATGATCTTTTGATTGATGGTACAGACACAGGAACAACCGTATGACCATTATCAAGTAGGTTGTCTATGACGTTTGTGAGTCTTTGTGTAATGTCTGGAGTTGATTCTTCAACTAGAAGTTCTTGTGGGATCCCAAAGACGAATTTACGTTGTCGTATAGAATCTCTTTCATTAACAGAATTTGATATTTCAGTTCTTAAATCAATAGGAAGTGATGTTGGATCCTTTTCATCATACTTATCTAACATTTCAAACACATTCCGTATGATACCTAAATCTCCTGATATGATACCTACAGTATCTAAAGTTTGAGCATATGCAATCACACCCCATCTTGAAATTCTACCATATGAAGGTTTGAATCCATACAATCCACAATTACTGGCAGGTAACCGAATTGAACCCCCAGTATCAGTGCCAATTGAAAAATCACAGATTTTTGCAGCCACACTTGCAGCACTACCACCTGATGATCCTCCCACTATATAGTTATCTGATGGGAATAGAGGGTTGAAGGTTGGACCAGAGTTCGAGTTAGTTGTTGAAGAACCCATACCAAATTCATCTAAGTTGACTTTGCCCACAAGTGAAGCATTTTCATTGAGGATATCAATGACAGTAGCATTGAATGGACTTTGGAAGTTGGATAAGATCTTAGAACCACTGGTGGTAAGGCCCTTGGTAAGGATGTTATCCTTGGCCGTATAGGTAAGACTATGAGGTGGTGACTTTATAGGTGTGACTATACTATTCCATTTATCATAGGAAATGGATCGTACATGGATTCTATAATGGAGTTTCATTATCCAACCAAGTAGTGCGGGATGGGCATGGACTTGTCACCATCACCACCACAGCGCGCACAAAAGAAGGAAGACACCACTGAAAATTTTCATTTTTAACTACCACTGCTACTAATGTCCATTACCTTGAATAACGATAAGAACAAGACGTTATTGGCGTTATCCAACAACTTAAAGCTTTCCATAGTTACTCGCCTTTTTAATGAAAAATTAGAAATCAAAACTGATGATGACTCATTGAGATTAGGAGACAAAAATGGATTTGAACTTATTGAGCCAAATGCTATAGTTAAGTACATTTCTGGAGATTTTAAAGACGATAGTATTGTTAGTAAAGAAGAGAATTTGATATTTGATGGGTTAAAAAATGGTAAAAAAGGTGACATTGTCAAGTTTTTAAACGGTGAAAAAAGACCATTCGATAAAGTTGAACCATCATCATCCCAAATCATCTTTTTCAGTTCAGTTTATCCATTTTTAAACGACATTGAAGGCAGTGAAATCAGCCAATGGGCCCAAGAATTCCAAAAATTGGATAAGGTTAGTGAAGGAATCAAAATAGGACAAGGTTTAACCAAGATTGAAAGACCTAAAGCTGACAATACCGGAGTAAGATACGTTAAGTCCGGTAATACAGTTAAACCTCATAATGAAAGTGTTACAGTTAAGCCAGGTGAAAGAAATATCATAATTACGTCAGCATTACCATATGTTAACAATGTACCTCATTTAGGTAATATTATTGGATCTGTGTTATCTGCTGATATTTATTCAAGGTACACAAAGGCCCGTAATTATAATTCGTTATTCATTTGTGGTACTGATGAGTATGGTACTGCCACAGAAACCAAAGCTTTAGAAGAGAACGTCACACCAAGACAATTATGTGATAAGTATAATGCACTTCATAGTGAAATTTATAAATGGTTTGATATTGGGTTTGACTATTTTGGTAGAACCACCACTGAGTTACAAACAGAGATTGCTCAAGACATTTTCATGAAATTGTATAATAACGATTTCTTAGAAGAGAAGACCACTACCCAACTTTATTGTGAAACTCATAAATCATTTTTAGCTGATAGGTTTGTTGAAGGAACCTGTCCAAAATGTCAATATGATGATGCTAGAGGTGATCAATGTGATAAATGTGGGACCTTATTAGACCCATTTGAATTGATCAATCCTCATTGTAAGTTAGACAATGCTACCCCAATTCCAAGAGATTCTACTCATATATATCTTAAATTAGATGAATTACAACCTGAACTCGAAGAATGGGTTAAAGAATCTTCTACTAGTGGGGCATGGTCCAGAAATGCCATTTCCATTACTAACAATTGGATCAAACAAGGTTTAGAATCAAGATGTATCACAAGAGATTTAGTTTGGGGAACTCCTGTACCTTTAGATAAGTATAAAGAGAAAGTGTTATACGTATGGTTTGATGCTACAATTGGATATGTGTCAATTACTGCCAACTATTTCAAAGATTTAGGGAATCTTGATGAATGGAAAAATTGGTGGAAGAACTCTAAAGACGTTCAATTGTATCAATTTATGGGTAAAGATAATGTTCCATTCCATACCGTAGTTTTCCCATCATCATTGATTGGTACTAGAGACGAATGGACTAAACTTCACCATATCAATACCACTGAGTATTTACAATATGAAGGAGGTAAGTTCTCTAAATCCAGAGGAGTTGGAGTCTTTGGTAACAATGCTAAAGACACAGGAATTCCTGCATCCGTATGGAGATTTTATTTAGCATCCATAAGACCAGAAACTGGTGATTCCCAATTCAGTTGGAGAGATTTTGTTACCAAGAACAATTCAGAATTATTGGCCAATTTAGGTAATTTTGTCAATAGAATTGTTAAATTTTTAGTTGCCAAATACAACGGAGTTGTTCCAAAATTCGTACCAACTAACATTCCAAACTACGAACAGTTCGAAAAGGAAATCAATGATCTTTTAGCTACTTACATAGAAACCATGGAAGCAGTCAGTTTAAGACGTGGTTTAGAATTAGCTATGGCTATTTCTGCTAGAGGTAACCAATTCTTACAAGATAACAAGTTAGACAATAGTTTATACGACAATCATCCTGACAAATCAGATGCTGTTATTGGGGTTGGATTAAACCTTGTATATTTGATCAGTTCATTAATATGTCCATATATCCCAGAGACCACCAAACAAATCAATGAAATCTTGAACACTCCAGATTTGAGAATTCCTGATAAGTTCGATTTATGGTTATTAGAAGGACATTGTATTGATAAGCCACAATATTTGTTCAAGAGAATTGATGAGAAGAAGATAGATGAATGGAGAGCACTTTACGGTGGGAAGCAAGTAGCTTAGGGGTAGTAAGTAGCTTAGGGTAGCAAGCCAGGGAGGGCTTACTGTGTAGCGGTGTTGATATTATTGTTACATTTTAATATATGAGAACTAGAGCTGATGCCAATCTGTGAAGTCTCTGGATGTGTTCCACTTTATCGATATTTCTTGATATTTCTCTTTCGATGGCTCCTACAAACTTTTGCAGGTTGCGAGAAGGGTTTTACGGCTATAATTTCCCTCAGCTCGATTCAACAAGAGTCCTACTGTATGCTAAAAGCACAACTTAATATATATAGCTGCTCTCCTTAGGTTGCACGGTTGGTAGGACGACAATTTTATCTACCGCGATATTTGCCTTTTGATAGGGGATCGTTTCCTTGCGATGGGGCGATATCCAAATGGTAGTAATTGCGGTACGTTACCTGTCACCACCATCCATATCCACCCACGGCATACCGACTTACGGCAGAACCAATTGAGAACTAACCAGATATACAATTACCAATCTCTCTCATCCTGAGAACTGAATAGCCCGGCAATAAACTCTAACCCAAAAATTTGTCCCCGGTGAATTTCGCAACCCCACATTTGTATAAAAGGGGGATAATCCCAAACTTTGATAAGCAATTGGTTACTTAATAAAGGAGTGGATTTTTTAAGTTTGGACGTAAAGTACGAGACAGAAACAGAAGTACAAACAGCAGAAACAGAAACAGAAACAGAAATAGCACACTAATAGAAAGGAACATAGATAGAAAAATCTTAAGCCTAACATACAGGAACATACGAGGGAAGTACACAGATACACAAATACAGAAGTACACAACACAAAGACAAAGACAGGTACACAAACACAAAAACAAAACACAAAAATGTCAATTATCAAATCAAATACATTCTTAGGATTACTAGGCGGATTGGCCTTACCACCTTTGGCTACTAAATTATTCTTACAACCATATATCGTTGATTCCAAGTATCATGAGATCGATCTGATTAAACATGATTTGGACACCATTGGATGGCAGATTAGAAACTTGGAAGAATACAAAGGGTTCAAAGAAGAAGATGTTTATGTACCTATTAGTTATTTCCAAGGGAGGTATTAACCATGGCGTGATCCATGTGACAGTATATCGTAAGGAAATCGTACTAATCGTAAAGGAATCGTACTGAATGATCGTAAAGAAATCGTACTAAATGATCGTATTAGGAACATGTTTATCGGAGCACTTGAAACCAATGTTTGTTTGAATATTTATAGGAGTTAATGTATAATCGTCTTATCTAGGCTAATGCCCGATGACATCAGTTTAAGGAATTCGGCGGTGAGTATGAAACTTCACATACCGTTTTGAAATCTCCAGATTTGTATGAACTGATTCCTTGACTATAAACATTCACATATTTATAGGGGCTTAGGTATGATATCTAACATTGATTGGTCAAGGTTGGAGTACATGTTTCCGTAAACTTCAGAAAAAACGTTTATGTTATGCAATGCATGAACGATAATGCATGGCAATTCCGCAACTTTTTCCCTGAAGCGGCAAGGCCTGAGACTACTCGAACATGTTATAGGCTCACACAACCATTACACGTGGTAGAACAGTTTACGGAACAATACACTAAATGTTTACGGTAGATGAAAAATTCTTGGTTATGATGAGTGGACCTAACCAGATCTGGGAGATGGGCATATGACAATGTATATAAGAACGGTTTAAATTCCCGAACAAACTGAACAATCAAACGGTTATGAAGCTCTCAATTTTAGGATTAATAGCTACTGCTTTAGCTCATACTATTCCTGGGAAATCATCAATTTCTAAGCAATTGACCAAAAGAACTGAACTTGATTTGATTAACTTGGTCTATGACAACTTACCTTATGAAGATCTTGACTTTATCAACAATCATGTAAAGAACTTAACTATGTTCAATGGTACTGATTGTGATGCATGTAAGAGAAAGATGGTTTATGCTAAGACCTTACTTGATGAAGAGCCTGAAAACCAACATTTGATCAGTTTGACTTTATTTAAATATTGTTTGGCTATGAATGATGATGATCCAGATGCTTGTGATAACACCGATTTCTTCCTTGAAACTCAAAACAATATCAATGAGTACCCTGAAGAAGCTTATAATTCCGGATTCACCAGTGAAACTTCTGTAGGTATCTTTGACAATGATTTCATGCAAATGTTAAGAAGATTCAACTTCTCAAGTGAATTAGATATGCAATATTACTGTTATTATAAAGGTGATGCATGTGACTTGCCTGAAACACCAGACGTTGATAAGATGATGGATTTCAAAAACTTATGGCCTGAAAAGAAACCTCATCATTATCATCAACCAGCTTATAATAAGACCGATAGAGAGACCTTCAATGTCTTACACTTAACTGATTTCCATAATCAAATGAGATACGTTGTTGGGGCTGAAGCTGATTGTGATCAATCTACATGTTGTATGATTGAAGATTTCAACAAAGATTTACCTGACGAAAAAGATTATAACTTCACCAGTGAATATATCACCTATGGAGCCAATGAATCACACATAGATTTGAACTTTTACCCAGATGCTTATTATGATGAGAACAACGAGTTAGTTAAAGGTGACTATTATGATTTACCAGCTGGTAGAGGATGGGATTCTGTTATGTTACCAGCATCAACATGGGGTAACTATAAATGTGATTCACCATTGGTATTAGTTAACAATTCATTAAAAGTTATCGCTGATATGGTTGCTGAAAAGAAATTCGAATTCACTCTTTTCACTGGTGACTTAGTCGATCATGATAATATCCATTGTACTCCAGAAATCACTAAAGAAGCAGAAGTCTTAGGTTTCAAAGCTATGAAACATTTCTTAAATGATATTCCAGTTTTTGCCAGTTTAGGTAATCATGATACTTTCCCATACGGGCAAGTTGCCCAAATGAAATATGACCCAAACAGTACTTATCAATACAACAACGAATTGATGGCCGAAATATGGATTAAAGATGGTTGGTTGTCTGAGGATCAAGAACCAATCATTAAGAGTCATTACTCTGGATTCTCAACTGTTACTAGAAGAGGATTGAAAGTTATCTCCCTTAACTCCAATTGTTACTACCAAAAGAATTTATGGAGTTATATCAACTTAGAATCAGACCCAGATTCGTTTGGTCAATGGCAATTCCTTATTGATGAATTAGTTGAAAGTGAAGCTCAAAACCAAAGAGTTTGGATTATGGCTCATATCCCATCAAGTGATGAAGATACTTTACCAATTCAATCCAAGATTTTCGCTAAGATTGTTGAAAGATTTAGTCCTTATACTATTGCTAACATCTTCTATGGTCATACTCATAGAGATCAATTCAAAATTTTCTTCTCATCAAATGCTACCAATGCTACTGATGTTGAAGCTGATGTTGTAAATATGGCATGGGTTGGTCAATCCATTACTCCAAGAAAGAACTTCAACCCATCATTCAAATACTATGAAGTTGAAGACCAAAGTTTCAATATCATCAACGCTTATAACTACTACACTGAATTGAATGAAACTATGATCAATGGTGGTGAAGAACCAGTTTGGAAATTCGAATACAGTCCAAGAGAAGTCTATGATCCAGAACACACCTGGCCAGAAAAGGCTCCATTAAATGGAACCTTCTGGAATGACTACGTCTTACAAAAACTTCTTAACACTTCTGATATTGAATTCAATCAATTGTTTTCTGACTTGTCATACAGAAATACCCCAGTCCAACCAAACTGTGGTAAGAAAGGTAAACTTAGTAACAAATGTTATAACCAGAATGTTTGTGAATCAGCTAACTTCTTATCTGACGAGTATTTGAAATGTTTGAGAGATGATTAGAGTGTAAGGTTTAGTTCTATCGTTTTCGTGTAATTTATAAAAGTTATTGTTTTATAAAAGTTATTGTTTATATTATAGATATGTTTTGTTTCTTGTTAGACTCTAAGGCTCTGGTGGGCTGTCCTGCTCTGGCTACACAGAGCAACGACTAAAACCTTCCCCTACCTCTAAAACTTCCCCTTCCTCTGCCCCTGAATCCACCTCTACCTCTACCTCTGAATCCTCCCATTGATCCTTCTTGTGCTGCTTGTCCTCCATATACTCCCCTTCCGAATTGCCTACCGTCTCTGAACCCAGGATCTAAATCTATTGCCAATACTTGACCATCCAATTTGGTATCTTTCAAGTACTTCACAGCATTCAACAGCCCTTGTTCGGTCTTATAGATTATAAAGCAAAACCCACATGGTATGTATTTGTTCCTATCGAGTCCCATTATGATTTTATCGATTTTACCACACTTTTGAAACAATTCAAAGAGTTGTTCTTCAGTAGTAAGGTTCGTCAAATTCCCTACATAGATGGTCTTTGAATGTAAGGATTTTTGGAGGTTTTCGAAGTTCTGACTACGAATTGCTTTTTTGATAAGATATGGTGATGGTCTATCTAGACGTTCAGCTGAATGTTTATAATTCTCTTCAAGTAGTTCCATGGTTGTGCGAGATTGAGTGAGCGTTGGTGTGATGGAGTTGATGAGGGCATTTTCGCACTGGCACTGGCTTTGCACCAGACTCGGACTGGATTGGCGCGGGATTCGTTGTATTGGATTAGTGCTGGTACTATTTTGGGACGGTGCTCGTTCTAAATCCACCAGCTGATAACACAGCGCGAATAGGGGAATTTGCAACTTGTATCAGGATAGGTCACATCTACTCAATTCCATTATATTCCCTTATATTCCTGCACATCTCCATAATTGGTATTTAAAGTTGCATATTAAGGTCCTAAGGTGCAGTGTACGTGCATTGACATATTCAACCATTTAATTATTCACACCCACACCTATAAATAAAGCAATCACCATTCCACAGTTAAGCCTAGAAATAAGTAGCTTGAATGACTACTGGGACATGTTCCAGACCTCATTATGGAACATCAGTGCCAAAGTGAAGCTCAATGATATTTTCAAGACCGTTGTCGTGTTGAGTACTGTCAATGATATAGCCGTAAACCCACTCCCTAAGCCCATATTGATGGAATGGGCCAATGATGGTCATAGAATAATTGATCCTATGATCCAATTAGATATGCCACAATCAAATGGTTTGGTCTCAGGAGCTTTTGATGATATGCTACGGACTGTTCATAAGCTCCAGTGGTATCCCGCAGCCACAGAAGGAACTATGCCATGTAATCACGGAGACTCACACATGCCAGATATAATACTATCAGCCGTCAGAGTCAATATCGATGATTACGAAGCGGACTTACAGCTTGGAGTGGATGAGTCGTATAACTTGACTGTGGGCCATGAGATCGTCATAAGCTCCAGCACCGTGTGGGGTGCTTTGAATGCATTCAAAACCTTACAGCAGCTCATCATCTATGAAGATGACCAGTTCAAAATCGAACTGGGTGTAAGGATAATTGATTACCCCCTTATCAAACACAGAGGGGTTATGATCGATACAGGAAGGAATTACATAAACCCGGAGGTTATCAAAGAAAACATCGATATAATGTCATTGGCCAAACTCAATACCTTGCATTGGCATTTGGTGGATACACAAAGCTGGCCCATTGATATTCATGCCTACCCTGAGATGACCAAGGGTGCTTTTACACAAAGAGAGACATATAGCCATGAGACTATAGTAGATCTTATTGAATATGCTCGTACAAAAGGAATAAGAATTATCCCAGAAATCGACCTACCTGGCCATGCTAATGCTGGATGGAGAAGCCTTCATGATGACATCGTAGCTTGTGGAGATGTGTCTTGGACAGATGGGATTGCTGTAGAGCCACCAGGAGGCCAATTGGATATCTCTAAGGATGAAACCTATAAAGCAATAAGGAAAGTGTTTGAGGAGTTACGTGACTTATTCTATGACCACCACTTCCATGTAGGTCATGATGAACTCAACAAAAACTGCTATAATCATTCTGAGTCCATTCAACAATGGTATGAAGAGAATAATGCCGGTTTCAATGATTTGGTCCAATACTGGGTTGATAAGTCTCAACCAATTTTCTTTGATGATGCCTCTACGAAGTTGATAATGTGGGAAGATATTGTGTCAACTGAAAATATCAAATTGCCCAATAAGGATAAGACCATTTTACAAGTATGGTTGAGCCATAATGCTATTAAGAATCTAACATCCCAAGGTTATGATGTCATTGTATCATACAGTGGGCATTACTATTTGGATTGTGGGTTTGGAGGTTGGGTCTCAAATGATCATAAGAACCAAGGCTCTTGGTGTACTTATAAAGATTGGCAGCAGCTCTACAATTACGATTTCCTTGACGAGTTAACTGATGATGAGAAAGCTCATGTGGTTGGTGCTGAAGTACCGTTATGGGGCGAACAAGTTGATGGTACAAATTTGGTCCAAAGAGTTTGGAGTAGATCTGGGGCATTTGCTGAAGTAGCATGGAGTGGTAATAAGGAGAATGGTGAAAATCGGTTGTATAATTTCACCCAGAGGATGTATAATTTTAGGGAATACCTTGTAGCGTTGGGCCACCAAGTAGAGCCATTGGCACCGAAGTACTGTTGGTTGGTACCACATTCATGCGATGTTTAGGTCCATGCCTAGTACCAAAGTACTGTTTGTTGGTGCCTTATTTGATTTAGGTTTGTGTATGTGAATATTTTTGGGTTTGTGTTTGGGTTTGTGGTTCTCTTCTCTATCGTCCTCATAGTTTAATACTCGCACCAGATGGTACTAAATATCCTACCGATCTCACACCCACCTCATCGCATCTCGCACCCTACATCATCTCATGTGTGGAATACTATCCCTTATAACCAAAGACTTTATAAGAGACCCATCCTTCAATGAACCACAAAACCCAACATGGAACACGTCTGATAAAGATGCAATACGACATTTATCACACAGAGACATAAACCTCTCTCAAACTGATTTAAACAAATTGAACAACCAAGACACACTAAGAGATTTGAATGATTTGTTAATAAAACTTGGGAATAATATCAAAGTTGATCAACTGAAGAAGATTCTAGAAGTTAAGGAACAAATTGATACCATTATAGGCCAGGAGACCAAAGCACAAAACCAACTCAAGACGTCTGTAGATGAGTTTGAGTACTTAGTGCCGTACATTACAAGTAGAGGACCTGATTATATCGAATACCAACGTATGGTCCATAATGATACCACCTGCCAATTGTTCTCTTCGATATTGTCATTGAGGCAGCCGTTTACTTCACAGCCAATTACTAAGGGCCAGTATGCCCTCCAGTTCAATGGGGAACTTTATGAGACCAAATGTGAGTTTTCAAACGATACAGAATATTTGATCGACCAAATAATAGAGAACGGAATAGAAGTGTTGTCAGAGATTAATGGAGAATTTGCTTTTGTGTTACTTGACAAAGATTCTGATACTGTTTACTTTGGTAGAGACAAAATCGGTAAAAGGTCTTTGTGCTACAAGCTTACAAACGAATTGATAATTTCGTCAGTAGGATTGCCAGGATATGAAGAATGCAAAGGTAACACCGTGTACAAGATGAACTTGAATACGTTCGAGTTGGACGTAATTGTCCAACCCCATGAGTTCAAACCTTTGAAGTCCTTATACCTTGATGACGTCCTGTCAAGAGTGGAAAGCATTTATAAGCATCTAAAGGCTGCTTGTTTCATAAGACAAGAGACAGTTTTCCCATTAACATCCACAGAAGCAAATTTGGCCGTTCTTTTTAGTGGAGGTATCGACTGTACTATAGTGGCTGCCTTATTGTTAGAGAACTATCTTGAGATGAACCAACCTGTAAATATCGACTTACTTACAGTTGGGTTTGATAATCCTAGGACTGGAGTTTCTGCTGGTGATAGTCCTGACCGTCAGTTAAGTATAAAGTCATGGTTCCATTTAGCTAAGAAGTACCCACAAATAAACGTAAGACTTGTGGAGATTAATGTTGATTACAAATCTTGGTTGCTTCATAAACCAGTTGTAGAAGAACTCATGTACCCCCAGCAGACAGAGATGGACCTAAGTATCGCCATAGCGTTCTATTTCGCCAGCACCAACATCATTCCTGGTCAGAAAATAGAATTAGTTGATTTCAATGTAACTTGGGATCAGTTCGTTAAAGACAGGTCTAATTATGTTAAATGTACATCGTACATATCCCTGGCTAAAGTGTTGTTTTCCGGATTAGGTGCAGATGAATTATTTGGTGGTTATTCTAGACATGAAGCTCTTTTTACATCATTGACTCCGGAATCCGATCCTTTACCTGCTTATACCCAATTAAGCGATCTGTTGATCCATGATATTAATGTCATCCATGAGAGAAACTTAGGGAGAGATGATAGAGTCATTAGTGGATGGGGTAAGGAACTTAGATATCCTTATCTTGATATAAAAGTCATTGATCACGTGATCAATGAAATTGAGCCAAATTTAAAGATAAAAATCAATTGGAGTACTACCAAGAAAGGTAAGGTCATAGTAAGGCCTATAAGGAAATGGATTTTACGTAAAGTAGCTGAATTCATGGGGTTAGAGTTTATTAAAGATGAATTGAAAAGAGCTATACAATTTGGATCTAAGAGTGCAAAGATGGAGATAGGACAAGCCAAGGTAAGAGGTACTGATTCATTGCATTAGTTTGCATTTACATTGCATAGCATATCATAGCATGTAGAATAATATTAATTAGTGTTAATGTATGGTTAGGAGTTATGAATTTTAGTTCAGTTCCGCATAATTAATCTCGATTAATCCATAGAGCCGCATTTATACCTTATCATGAGTCATGAACACAACCCAAACCTTTTGGTACAAGGCCAAACTGACGAGGTAACGAACAATGAAGCAGCACATACTGCTATAGAACAATTAGAACCTGCAGAAGAGAAAAGTCTCTCCGACCAATTAGGAGATGTGCATGTAAATGTTCTCCCAAAAAAGCAAGTAATGCTCATCATGTTTGTTATGTCATTCAATGTGATTACTGCATTTGTGGATCAAACTGCTATTACTGTAGTGCTATCCCAAATAGGAAAGGATTTAGATAGTGAAAAGACCATTAATTGGGCTGGGATTTCGTCATTGTTAGCCAATTGTGTTTGTCAGGTTTTATTCGGAAGGTTCTCCGATATATTTGGTAGAAGGGTTATGCTTCTTGGGTCCCTTATAACATTAGGATTAGCTGATTTAGGATGTGGTTTGGCTCAAACTGGTATACAATTTTACGTTTTCAGAGCATTTGCAGGAATAGGTAATGGTGGGATCCAAGCAAGTATGAATATAATTATTAGTGATGTCATCACATTGAAGCAAAGAGGTAATTATGAAGGGTTTGTGGGGTCTAGTATTGGATTTGGGAGTGCTATAGGTCCTTTCTTGGTGTCAGCTTTTGCATATAAGAAATCATGGAGGTACTTCTATTACATGATGCCTGGGCTCATAACAGTTGAATGCATTTTAACTTACGTTTTTGTGCAAGATAAGTCCAAGCACTTGAGTAAACTCTTATCGAGGTCCGATAAGATCAAGAGCATTGACTATTTAGGAATTCTATTTGGAACTGCTTCTTTGACTTTGCTTTTAATCCCCATGAATGGTGGTGGCTCTACCTACAAATGGTACAGCAAAATTGTCATCATAATGTTTGCATTAGGAACTTTCTGCTTTGTGGTCTTCTTGCTTATTGAATGGAAGATTCCACAGTTACCAATGATCCCTTTAAAGCTATTTAAACTCGTACTGTTGGATTTGATCTTAGCCTCCAATTTCCTTTATGGGATTGTATTCTTTTCCTTCCAGTACTTCATCCCTTATTACTTCCAAATAGTTAAGGGGTACAGTGAAATCTATTCAGCTTTATTGCTATTGAACTTGGTGTTAATTCAAGCCGTTGGTTCAATTATTGCTGGTAAAATAATTGCCAAATCTGGTCATTATAAGCACGTGATTGTCACTGGTTATATACTCTGGGTATTAGCCTGTGGGTTATTATTGGTGTTTGATATTGACACAAAGCCAAGGGTTATCAGTGTAATTTTATTTATTATGGGTAGTGGTATTGGATTGGCATTTAATCCTTCAATGGTAGCAGCTCAAGCCCAATCTCGTAAAGCTGATAGATCTGTAGTTATAAGTACGAGAAACGTATTACGTGCATTAGGAGGTGCATTAGGTGTTGCAATTGCTTCATTGATTATTACCAACAGTCTATTAAAACAAATTGCTGATGCTGTGACTAATCCTAATAATTATAATAATATTCCTACTGATTACTTGACGTATTTGAAGGAACATATTTATAGTAAAGTTGAAATAAAAGGATTAAATGATGTGCAGATACACACGGTTAGAAATATGTACATGCATGCATTAAAAAATTATTTTTATTTGACTATACCGTTAATGGGTGTTTGTTTGATTTTTAATTTATTTGTTAGAGATAGAGGTTTACAATGCATAGATGAGAAGCTCATTGAATCTTCTAAAAAGGAAGCTTCAGAATCTTAATTAGATTCTTAAAAAATATTGCATTTCGTACATCATAAATAAATAAATAAAAAAAAATAATTAATAAATAATCAAAAATAGTAATAAATAAATAATTGATAATGGAAAAAAAACCTTAGGATAATTTCTTAACCCATTTAGGTTCAATGACCAAACATTCACATTCACTCAATAATTCCATCTCTTTCTCCATATCAATCTTATAGACCAAACCTCTAACCCAACATTTTCTACCAGTCTTCTTAATAACTTCACATTTGACCATAATAGTAGAATTACAATAGCATGGTCTTCTGTAGTCGATGTTCAAAATAGCTGTAACCCCCTTCTTAGAATGGAAATTTTGAAATGCCAATCTGCAAGTTAACTCATCTAACAATGTAGCCAATAACCCTCCATGCACAATACCTTCATGTCCTGACAATTGAGACCCCAAATTGAAGAAGGTGATCGAGAAATTAGATTCACCGTCTTGGACCTCATCAATGTCATTATACTCAGTTAAGAACTTATCGTCAATGAAAAAGATCCCATCACTTCTGAAATTGATCTTATCAGGCCCAACCAAAGTAAACCCGGTCAAATTGGGTCTTAACTTTTCCTCGATATCTCTTGACAAATTGAACGTCTTATGAAGTTCTTCATACTCCTTGTATGCTGGGGTTTCTTTCACAGCATCAGTGTAAATGTTATTACCAAGTTTAGATTTAGAACTTACAAATTCAGTCATTATAGTGGCTCCGCGGTTTCCACAAAAAAATGGGGTGGTTTCACATGATTTAACCACTAAGGTCTTAAATTGGTATTTAATAGGAGATTTTGTCTGATGGGTGTTTTATGAAGTACTTGGAAGCATGGAAACTCTGATATAAAATCTTAGAAATGCATCTGCTTTTTGATCTAAATTAAATATTGGATTTTTTGGGGTATCCTGTATATAAGTTACGGGGTGTAAGGTTTGGAGTACTTTTCACATCATTAGATGTATGATAAATTAGTACCTACATTAAGTATGCATTAGTACCTATATGAATTGTGCATTAGAAGAATAAGAAATAAAATTAATACATACATTAAATATATTCACAAATAATTCAGTAATTGGTATCAAAACATTAAAGAAAGTCAAAATATTTCTTAAAAAATGGCTTACCATCGTCAATCACATTTCCATGACAAGGGACAATTTTCGTGAAATCCCATTTGTAAATTGTCTTTAAACCTTCTCTTACCTTAGGGTCATCAGATTTAACCAAGCTATTAACAATACCTTTGAAACGACTCGAACCAGGGTGTGAAAACCTGGTAAGGTAAGATAATCCACCATGAGGATTAAAGTCTTTTTTGTACCCTAATTCAGGTGAATATTGTTCTAATTTAGTACCAACTGGACCTAAGTTCAAAATCAAATCGGCTTGAAATAAAATCTTAGATGTCTTATCATACATTACTAATTCTTTATTCTTATGACTTGGTAAGTAAACGAATTCAAAATTGTCTAAAAGACTTTTACTGGTTATACCTAATTGGGATAAAATGTCCTTATCAATTAACTTGTTGCCCAACTTTTCATCAATGACATAATCGACCTTAACTTTCAAGCCATCCATACCAATGACTTTGATATCTGGATAAGCTTTCCTAAATGATTCAACTGCCATAGTATGAACTGCATCGGGTATAATGATATGGGTGACATTGAAATTGTCGTTTTTGCCTGTCAAGGTTTTCAAGCTCCTAATAACTTCATCACCATATGGAATGGCTGACCAGACAATGACTTCGTCTTGATAATTGAATAAGGCCATTCTAGCCCCAAAATGAAGAATACGGGCCCTAGTAAATGGGGTTGAAGCAATGACTATGTTCTCAGTTAAATTTCTGACTACCGCTTTTAATGGATCTGGGTACATTGTTGATGGTTCTTTTTGTGGTTGTTAAGTGGTGGTTTTGTGGTTCTTTGTGGTCCTTTTTGTGGTTCCTTCTGTGGGTTGCTCACTAAGTATTTATGTCTGGCCGGATTACATATCCGGTTCTCACCTCATCAGACGACTAATCGGTCCTAAGCCCAGACCTTTGGTCTAGCAGACAAAAGGCAAGGCTGAAATTGTAAGCGAGATTCGACTTATAAATTACAATTCTACGGGCAACCTTAGGGATTAAAGTGACCCCACAAGATAAGCCGGGGGTTTCGGACTTTACTATGGAAGCTCTTTTTAGTAAGGGTCTAGCCTTCTGGGCCCAAACCGGATAATTGACAAGGATTGAAATTGGTGGTAAGGGGTGGACTATAGGGATCAGAACATCTACAGGTCACTACAGGTCACACTACAGATCGACAGTACAATAGAACATTGTCCAGGCAGACATAAGTCACACCAGTGCACCAAGACACAATACATACGTACATTCATATCCGAACTAAAGCTTACTATCATCACCCAAGAAATCATACCACTTTCTTAACAGTGCCTTACCATCGTCTTGGATGTTCCCGTGACAAGGAATCATTTTGGTAAAGTCCAAGCTGTACACAACCTCAATACCTTTACGTCCTTCCTCTTGGTCACATCCATTCAATCTTCCGATTCTTCCTTTGAACAAACCGTTTCCTGGGTGAATTAATCTTGTTACGAATGCATTACCCCAGTAACCCCAGTGTGGGTCGTATCCTTCATCACAACCAGTCTCAGTACTGAATTGTTCTAACTTAGTACCAGCTGGACCCACTGTTACGTCCACATCGGCCTGGAAGATATACTTAAGGTTCTTGTCGTACAAAACCAAATCCTTGTTCTTGTGATGGGCTAAGAACACGATCTCGAAATTGTTATAGATTACAGGATCTAAACCAAGTCCTTTTAAGTCTTCTTCTTCCAAAACCTTATTTCCCAATTCAGTAGGAATGGTAATGTCCACTGGCACTGACAATTTTAAGTTATCAGGACCGATAATTTTAGCATTAGGGTACTTTTCTTTGAATGATTGGACACCTAAATTATGTCTAAAATTTGGCACAATTATATGAGTGACATTGAAGTCCTTAGTAAGACCAGTCACCTTACTTAAGCATCTTTCTACCTCTTCTCCATATGGAAATGCTGACCATACAATTATTTGATTATCATAGAAAAAAAGCGACATACGTCCACCTAAGTTAAGTCTACCAAACACTGGGACAGCAAATGCTGCAGCTGCAGCTATAACATTAGGAGATAACTCTTGGATTTTTGTTTTTAATGGATCGTTGAACATTAGATTGGGGATTAACTTACGAGAACTCCGCTTCGATGCCGCGGCCCTAATGGAGTGGCATTTACAAAATATGTACGTTGCACATTAGAAGCACATAGTGCATAGAATATTTATTTTTCAATTTACTGAACTAACTAAACAGCCTTGGGCTTTAAAAGAACTAACGTATCTCCTGAAGAAACTACGTCACCTTCATCAATGATAATATCAACTACTTCGTATTGACCTGGCACATCTTTCTTATCAGTGTTAGATTCTTCATCGTCGCTATCTTCGTCTCCACTGATAGCTCTAAGAGGAATTTCCATTTTCATGGCTTCTAAGATGACCAAAACGTCTTCACTAGTGACAATATCACCTTTCTTAACTGAGATTTTGAAGATATTTGCAGCCATACCTGCCATAACTTTGATAACGGACGGATCGTTCAAAACACTGGCATCAGTCGTCTTGGACTCTTTAGCTGCTTCCAACTCTTTCAACCATTTCCCTCTGGAGATTTCTTCTTCTTCCATCACTTCATCGATGGCTTCCTGCTTTTGCTTGTTAAGGACTTTTAACTCCTCATCGATACTTTCTAAGAACTCAATGTACAGTTCAAAGTCAAGTTCAACCTCTTCTGTCTCAATATGCAACTTACCTGCTAACAACTGGTTATTCAATTCCGTCAACTTGTCCTCACTAACTTCATAATATTCGACCTGATCGAAGTTTTGGAAGAACCATGGTCTGCCATCCAGAACATTCAACCTACCAAAAGTATTCCATGCCAAATCTGGTAACACCATACCCCAAATCATATACCCACCAGGAGAATCAATAGAGTAAATAGAATGAGCAACTGCACCACTTCCAAATGCACCTTTCGGAGTAAAGGTTCTAGCCGGATTATACTTACCGGTTTTGAATCTTGTCCTAGGATCAAGATTGACAGATAAAGTATTGGCACATAAAAATGATACGGCTGTAATCACTTGTCTTTGACCAATCACATTGGCCTTAAACTCTTCCATGGTTTTTAATTTATTGATTTTCATGACGAATTCTGCATTACTTGGTAAATATGGTGCATAGGGCCTTTGAGAATGCATGTACCTTTCTATGCAATGAGTTAATGCATGATGCTCAAAGCACAATGGAAGTTTATATAATCTACTTTTGATCTTCAATTGTCTTGTAGGTGGAATACTTGCTTCTAATGCAACAATTGACTTAACAAGGACATCTCTATCAATGTCTTTGAAGATCATCCCATAAGCCCCAGTATTAGCTTCAGTTCTAATGAGGTACTTACTTAAGGTTTCATTGACTTTAAGGTCTAATAGTCTCATCCTACCATTGTTAACCAACGTGAACTCTTTTATTCCAAAGTCTACAACGATCATCTTCTCTCCGGCTTGTCTAATTGAAAGTTCAGGTAAATCTTCTGACTTCTGTCTGTGGTACAAAAGCGTAGGCTCTGGATCCTCATACTTGTCTAACTCATCTTGGAAGGCTGGGTACTCAGTACCAGTTCTGATAGCCAATTCGACTCCTTGTAAGAAATCCTCTCTTAATTTATTCAATCTAAGGGCATCTCTGTAGCTGATTTGTTGGAATTGAATGTTACTACCAATTTTGGCTTGACCACCTTTCCACCATTCACTCTTGATGGGGGTAGAAATACACACAAATCCTGATAAGGTGGCACCGTCTACTCCAAACAAGGACATAACGCTCCCAACTACACTTATACCACAAGTGGGGTATGGATACTCTAAGATATTACTTGGATGTGCTCCCCCATCGGCTCCATTTGGTCTTGAAAAAACATCAGCTTGTCCGTCTAATCTTGTACATCCTCTATTAGAGTTCAAGTTAACGGAGTACTTTGTATTGTAGAAGGTCTTGATCTTATCAGGTGAACAAATATCATCAGTATCATGGGGCCCACCAAGACACTTAAGAACCCATAGATCTTTTTGAAGTGGGGGTAAACACTTTTCTGGTAATGCAGCTCCGAACTTAAGTTCTTTGACTTCTTGTTCAACTACAGATAAACAGTCACCCCCCATTATGACTCTACCTTGATGACCACCTAAATTTAAAGTGGGGGTACAGGCTTTTGAGCCCAAATATTTAGCAACATCAGGTAAACCACCTTTAATAGCTAAGTAAGCTCTTGCACCATCACCAATGGCATCACCAATTTTTACGGTAGATGATGCAGGCACTTCAATAGCAGTGAACATGGGGGAAGCTTTGCCATTGATTTTAAACTTGAATTTTCCCCCACTTAAACAGATAATAGCACTGGTATGAAATTTAATAGTTGGCCCTTTCATAGAAATTTCTAACCCTTCTGTGGACTTATCATTCCCCACTACCAAATTGGCTAGTTCGAAGAACAATGGATCAACAGGTCCACTTAAGGGAACTCCAGCACTAATATCCTCCCTACCAGGTAAATCTTGGATCGTGGTGTAAGCTCCAGGTTGTACGAATTCGATCAATTTTGGCCTGAACACAAAGGCAGTGTTTAAGAAAGATGTCAAGGTATTACCACTCTGGTAGTCTTTCGACTTGATGATCTCAGTTAGGTAGTCAATGTTAATAGTAGGACCTTGAATCTTGGTTTCCTGTAAGACGTGAATCATTCCATTTGTGGCAGTAGCTCTGTCGGGACCCCATACCATAATCTTAGCAATCAATGGGTCGAAGTATGGCGATATCTTAGACCCGGTTGTAACCCAATGATCAATTCTTAATTTACATCCTGGCACTTCTTTTGCATAATCAACTAAATGTAAAATTCCAGGAGATGGTTGGAAGTTCTTTACAGGATTCTCTGCATAAACTCTAACTTCTATTGCATGACCATGAGGTACTGCAACTTCATCAAACTCATAGTCTCCTTCATTCTTTAAGATTTCTAATGGTATACCAACTTCACCCTTAGCTTCATACTCAGCTTGTAATAACATCAACTTCATCAAATCAACATTATAGATAAGTTCGGTAATCCCGTGTTCTACTTGCAAACGGGTGTTCATTTCTAAGAAGTAGAACTTCCCAGTTTTATCATCCACCAAGAACTCCACGGTCCCTGCAGATTTATAGTTGATAGAACTAGCTAAGTTGATAGCACATTGACTTAATTGCTTTCTTAAGTCTTTGTGGTTATAAGCTGGTAACAGAATAAATGGACTCGGAGCTTCTTCAATGACTTTCTGATGCCTTCTTTGAATGGAACATTCTCTTTCTCCAAATGCTAAAACGTCTCCTTTACCATTACCAAAGATTTGAACTTCAATATGTCTTCCGGCTTCGATATACTTCTCTAAGAAAACCCCAGAATTCTTAAAAAGAGTCTTACCTCTTGATATGACTTCAGTTAAAGATGAAACTAACTCTTTTTCATCCCATGCAACTTTTAACCCCATTCCGCCCCCACCGGCAGTGGATTTAATCATAATGGGGTATCCTATTTTAGAAGCGGCAACAACTGCCTCTTTGGGGTCTTGGATTAAATCGGTTCCTGGTACAATTGGCACATTATTCTTCTCGGCCAATGTTCTTGCACTATGCTTCAATCCAAAAGTTTCAACTGACTCAACTGATGGCCCTGCAAATACAATACCTGCCTTTTCTAATGCTTCTGCAAATTGACTATTCTCAGAAAGGAAACCATACCCCGGAACAACTACATCTGCCTTATAAGCAACCGCAATTTTAACAATTTCTTCAATATTGATGTATGCGTTTGCACCTACTCCTGGCAAAAGGTATGATTCATCAGCCATTGATACATGCATTGCATCCGAATCTTCAACTGAAAATATTCCAATGGTCTTTAACCCATTCTCTTTACAACATCTAATAATTCTGCAAGCTATTTCACCTCTATTTGCAACCAAAATTTTCTTGATCTTATCAAACATCGCAAGGTTTAGTTTTGTGTTAATTTGGAAATCACAAAAGGGAAAATCACTTGTAATGTAAGAATAAATTGGGCCCAGAATTTCATAATGGGGTGAATTCTAACATGGAATAAAATTACCAATTTAAGGTTTTGCGCTATATCATAAAAGAAATTATCCCCCGCTGCATCTCAAGCGGCATGCACCTTCAAGGAAGCCGGAATAAAAGATAAGAACACTGATATCACATCTCAGGAGCCGGAGGATTTGAAATACTTAAATTCCTGTTTAGAAATTTTCTAGTAACAATTCAAGGATGCCAGAGTACACAAAGACAGATGGTGCCTTATCACCAGAGTACTTATTAGGTGATGCAAAAGATAATCAGCAAATATTAGAACGGTACGAAATCAATTGCGATATGGGGGAAGGGTTTGGTCCGTGGAGGATGGGCAATGACACTGAGCTTATGAAGTATATTGACTCAGCAAACGTTGCTTGTGGTGGACATGCTGGTGATCCTACCACTATGCTCCAAACAGTTCAATTGGCTAAGTCTCATGGCGTAAGAGTCGGTGCTCATCCTGGTTTACCTGATAAGTTAGGTTTTGGCAGACGAATCTGGTTGATTGCTCCTGAGGATGTGTATACCATGGTACTTTATCAAGTGGGTGCCTTGAAGGCCATTTTGGATGCTGAAGGTATGGAATTGTCATATATCAAACCTCATGGAGAATTGTACTTTTATATCGAAAGAGATGATGAGATCAAAAAGGCTGTGATTAAGGCTGCTAAAGTTTTTGGAGTTCCACTCGTAGCTGCTAAAAGTGGTCCTTATACAAAGATAGCACATGATCATGACCAGCAATTGATTCAAGAGGTTTATCCTGATTTGAATTACAACAAAACCGGAGATTTGTGTAGGATAAAGGCAGGACCAAAAAGTCTTAGAACTCCTGAAAAGATCTATGATTGTGTCATGAAAGCAGGATTAGCAGACCAAATTGTCGATATTGAAGGGAATGTGTTAAACTTGAATTATGAAGGAAGTCCAATTAGTTTTTGCTTGCATAGTGATATGCCAACTGCAGTTGAAAACGCACAAATGGCTAGAAAGGCAATTGATACCGTTAATGATCATTATGGATTAGGTAAGAAGTAAGTAAGGTAATATAAATCTTAACATCGTCTCCACATGTTTATCTCTTAGTCAAGACAACTATACAAATTCCGCTCTTAATTGTTATTTCACCGGGTTAGAATTCACCTCCATTTGCTTATAAATGCGGAGGTCCCCTTATCTATCGCATGGGCTCAAAAGTTCATGGCGTATAAACTTGCGTCAATTTTTCCTGATAAGATAAGAAATATGCACGATTTATATGCAGACCATATATGCATTTCGGGAATTTCATTTCACTACTTACTAACTCTACTTTATCTAAACCGATACCCGTTTAGTTTAACCGCTATGTAGATAACATCAATTGGCCAATAAACTACCATGGCTTAATCACATTCTTGATAAACAAATGACACAATCTTCAGCCTTCTAAAATCATTTATATACCTTACTCCATGTATATAGGATCATAGCTGTTAAATCATAAAAGCAAAATGACTGCAGCTGATGGACAAGTATTTGGTATAAGTGTTGGTTATGGTATCATAGTTGGTGTAGGGTTTGCATTTGCAATCTTAATGGTTGGTGTGACTAAGATCTTATCGAAATACTTTAATGAACAACAAGATTCTGAAATGCTCTTAACTGCCAAACGTTCAGTATCAGCAACAATCTCTGCTGCGGTCGTCAGTAGTTGGACAATTGGTAGTACTTTGTTATTAAGTTGTACAGCATCTTATAGTTGGGGAGTTTCAGGTGCATGGTGGTATGGTGCAGGTGCATGCGTTCAAATTATCATCTTTTCAACTCTTGCATTGGAAATGAAAAAGAAAGCTCCTAATTGTCATACGTATCAGGAAATAGTCAGAACCAGATTCGGACCTGCTGCACATATTGTGGCATTCCTTTATTCCTTGATTCAAATGGTTTGTTATACCACCAACTTGCTTATTAATGGTAGTTCTATTTTCGAAGGAATCACTGGTGTTAATAGAGATGCAGCCATTGTTTTATTTCCAATTGGGGTTATCATTTATACCCTTTTAGGTGGTATTAAGGCTACATTCTTAACCGATTGGGCCCATACCGTTATCATTTACGTCATCTTATTGACATTTATGTTCAACACTTATGCCACAAATGAAAGTTTGGGGTCCCCTGATAAGTTATGGGAATTATTAGTTGAAACTTCTCATAGAAGACCAGTTGAAGGTAATCATGAAGGATCACTTCTTACATTTGCATCACAACAAGGTGGGTTGTTTGGTTTGGTATTGTTTGGAGCTGGTTGGGCGGCAGCTTGTGATTCCCAACTATTCCAAAAAGCTATTGCTGCTGATCATAGAAGTTTGATTTGGGATTATATCTTGGGTGGTATTGCATGGTTTGCATTACCATTCTGTCTTTCTACTACTTTAGGATTAGCTGCTGCTGCATTAGAAGCAACGCCAGTGTTCCCAACATATCCAAATCTTATGACTGCTGAACAAGTTGGTGCAGGTTTAGTTATGCCATTTGCTGCAGAAGCATTAATGGGAAGAAGTGGTGTATCAATGGTTTTGGTTATGGTGTTTATGGCCGTTACTGCTGCATTTTCATCAGAAACCATTGCCATAAGTGCTATGGTTACTCATGACTTCTATAAGGCTTATATTGACCCAAAAGCTACTGGTACAAGATTAGTATGGGTAGCAGATTTGACTGTTATTGGATTTGGGATTGTAACTGTTGCATTAGGAATTGGTTTGGCTCATGCTGGATTCGATGTTTCATTCATAACCACTGCTTCAGGTATCATTGTTAACGTCAATGTCATTGCTATCATCTTAACGTTGTTCTGGAAGAAATTGTCAGCTGCTGCTTACATCGGTGGTACAATTGGCTCAACATTGATTGCATTTGCTGTTTGGTTTGGCTATACAGTTTCTCAATCAGGACACATATCATTAGCAACCTTATCGACCAATGAAGCTTTAGCTGCTGGTAACACTGTTGCCGTAGGATGTCCATTGATTCTCATGCCAATTATAACCTTGATCAAACCAGCAAATTTTGATTGGAATGTTTGGTTAGAAATCAAACAGGATGATAACACTGACTATGATAAAGACCACGGATTAACCAATATCTTAAGCTCTGAAGAAGCCACTAAACTTGTCTTGGAAGAAAGAATAAAGTATGATAAGGATTTGAGATTACATAGTAAAATCGGCTTAGGGTTTACTATACTATTTGTCCTTTTCTTCTTGATTCTTTTCCCATTACCGTTATATGGGACCAAGTATGTGTTTTCAAAGTCCTTCTTTAGGGGTTATACTGTTGTTATGTTCATATGGGGGTTCATTGCTGCTTTTATCATCATAGTGTTACCGATTTATAAAGGAAGGCATTCCTTAATAAGGTTATTCAAGCTTGTGGTGTTGAGACAAGGTGATAAGCCTGCTGGTGATATTTATTATGTGAAGTCTATTGAGTCAGCAGCTAGACCTGAGAAGGTTGATTTCGATGTTAGTGTTGAAAATAAGGCGTAGTTCTTTATCCTTCAGTGTTGGATTAATGTATATGGTTTAGATTGGTTTGTGTTTCATTCTGTGCATGTATTCCTATCTCTATGAATGTCTTTCAGGTCTATAAGAAACTCAAATCGTCTTTTTTCTGCTTGGAAACTGGAGTTAAGATCGTGTTATTATAACCAATGGGTTGCTTAGGCACCATAGGAGTCATTCCACCGAATTGAGGAGGTGTTTGCATTCTATTTGGTTGAATTGACATTTGAACTGGCGATGGAGAAACTGAAGGAGTCGCTGATTGAAACTCCAGGAATTCCAGTGCTTCATTCTTATCATAAGTGCCTTCCATATTAAGGAAGTCAAGGTCTGAAGTTGAATTGGTTGAATTAGTTGAACCGAATTTCAATGGCTTAGAGTCCGTGGCACCAAAACTCAAAGGTTTTGATTGGGGTTTTGATGTTAAATGTAATGGTTTGACGTTCCTTTTTGGTTGAAGTATATCATTATTGGTTGTGGTTGTGTTTGTGGTCCTGGTGGTTCTGGAATAGTTTGAATTGATGGTAGAATTGGTGGTGGAGTTAGTGGTTGAGTTGGTGGTGGAGTTGGTTGGTCTACTAGAACCACTGGAATTTCTAGTAGGTCTCATTACTTCAGTCGATGGACCTACGTGTAAATTGTCCAAATTCCCTGTATTGATCAGTTGAGTATTAATCAAAGAATCAAAGTTACTACTACCAGTTGTCACTGGTTTTTCAATGACTTTTGTTGGTAAAGAAGGTAATTTCTGCTGTACTAACGTACTTTGAATTTCGTTAATTGTACTCATGTATCGTTTAAATTCGTTTTGTGTACAATCATTACAACCAAAAACCAACTTCAAGCATATTGGTAAGATAAACTCAACTATAGTCTCCAAATCAAGGTTTAATTTATCATCTTTAGCTAATTGACTAAAGAATTTCAACACGTTATTTACAATTCGTTTATCTCTACTCTTCAAATTTTGAAATATGGGCAAGAGTTGATCTTTTACAATAACCCTATCAACGATACTCTTAGTTATCATCGTTTCAAACACTTTTATAGTTGCCAACTTAGTTGATAAGATGGTGGTGGTCTTAAACACTTGAGCTATTGAAGGAAAGAAAGTGTTCTTTATATAAGGGAAATCTAATTTCTCCACGAACAATTCTACCTTACCCAAATATTCATCTTGAAGTTTGATTTGTTCTTGTTTAAGATGCTCTTCATTTGATGGAAGTGTCAATATCACTGGAGAACATTTCTTGATTAAATCTGATATATCATGATCACTGATCTTACTAGATATAATATCTAAATGTTCTACGAATGTTAATCTGACTTTCACCGAGAAGTTTATAAGTTTTTCAGTATAATCAACTCTTTGTTTCCTGCTTACATTTGGGTCGACTTTCAATAATCCTTCAAAGATTCGATCATTAAATGAAAGGTTAGAAAGAGATGAACCAATTTTAAAAATGATTGACAAAACTGAGCTTATCAACTCAATTTTTTGGTTTTGCTCTTTTTCATCTTTCGAACCTCCAAGTTGTAATTCCGTCTTTATAAGGTCTATGAGTAAAGGAAGTAACTTTACCGTTTTAAAATTCAAAGGGAATTGATCAAGGAATATTCCTTCATCTTTTTTATCCAATAAACCATGTAAAAAAATCAATTTATCATCCAAAGTCTTAGTGGAGAATTCATCAACAAAGAACATGGCTTTTATAAGACTTCCATTAAAGAAATCAGAATCAACAATCTTATCGATATTGACTCTATCATTTGGATACCTTGCCAATATCGAAGGATAAAGTTGGTATAACTTTTGGGGGACTTTCTTAAGCACATAATGTAACTCATTTAATCTATGATTATAAAATTTCAGTTCAAACTTCCTGAATTCTGCCTTATAATCACTTACACTAGTATCAAAACATTTGAACAAGTACTCGCCCTTGTTATAAATATAAAAGATCAAACACCCCAAGGACCAAATATCATTACCAAAATCCAACCTTGGTTGGGAATCCATCACTAGTTCTGGTGGTATAAATTTAAAGTTATAATTGTTAAACGGTACAATTGAAATGTTATTGACTATAAAGAAATTTTCTCTATCACTTGATGATATTTCATTCAAGTTGGCTAAGAATTTGAACCCCGATACCTTCCAATCTCCTTGTTTATTGATATAGATCGAACTGGGTTGAAGTTTCAAATGAATGATTGAACAGTAATTGTGTAAGAATTGTATACCTTTACATATCTCTAACAATCCCTTTTGTGAGCTGAGTTCATCTAATTTATCAAAATTGATCGTTAGTAACGTATCTGTTACAGGTTCCGTCACAAACAAGAATTTCAGTTTTGTTTCTTCCAATGGTTCATACAATGTTAGAAGCTGTGGATGCTTTAACTTCGCCATCTGACTGATCTCGTTCTTTATAAGTTCATAAGTTTCGTTGATGATCGTTCTTGGGTTCTTGGTGTTAGACATCTGACTACAAAGCTTCTGTATGTTACTTTCAAACTTGGTCTTGTCAAATATGAACACTGATGCTAGCTTCCCTGTGGTGTTATGTTTGGCAGGATATATGATCCATGGTTCATTGGCGAACGATGGATTGTTCAGGACATCATACGCTGCTCTTATACCTGACTTGAACACGGATTTGAACATTTGGTGGGTTGGGTTTGTGATCTGTTGAAGTTCGCGGTTTGGTGATGTGTAAAGATGGGCTTAGAGATTGGTCTGGTGGTGTTAGCTCAGAGGTGGGTGGTTGGATCGGAAAAGAAGCGACTTATGTATGAGAGAACTAAGAGAGGTTCACTTTGTGGTCGCCTGAGATTGGTGGGCCGGAACCCAAGTCTCCGTCTAATGAGTTCTGCTCTGTTGTCTACACAGCACTTTAGCTTAGTTATCTCGCTAGACCTGTTACCTTTGGTCTCTACCATTGACCCATACCATTGGCCCTTACCAAACCCCATCCGATTTCTTAAACCATAGGACCCGAAGCCATCGTCCTACACGCATCCACCACCATCCTCATTCCACCACTCTACTACTCTACCACTATCCTCCCTCCACATATCCAACTGAATCTGAATATTCGCGAACCACCATGAAACCACTTACCATTACACTCTTAGCTATCCTTAGCTTTGGGCTTGCGTTAGACCACCCCGACTACCAACCCTTCACCAAAGAGTTACTGTCAAGTTCATTCTTCGAACAATTCAATTATGACTCCCTCAAAGAGTCTCAATGGATAACTTCCAAAGCTAAGAAAGATGGCAAGTTCTCCTACAATGGCCAATGGAGTATCGAACCAGCTAGCAAATATCCAGGATTTAAGAACGACAAAGGTTTGGTAATGAAATCCCCGACTTCCCATTATGCCATATCACATAAATTACCCACACCGTTCGATAACAAAGATAAACCGTTGGTTTTACAGTATGAAGTAAAGACCCAGAATGGATTGACATGTGGTGGGGGTTATATCAAATTGTTGAATGAAGACTTTGGTGAAATCAGCGATAACTCGCCTTTCCAATTGATGTTTGGACCTGACAAATGTGGATCGGATGATAAGATTCACCTCATATTGAATAGACTTAATCCTATTACTAACAAGTATGAAGAGAAGAAGTTATCACAACAACCAATGACTAAATCCACACCAATTTCTACGTTATATACATTAGTACTACACCCCGATTCCGGGTTTGAAATTAGAATCAATGGTGATATAGTTAAAGCCGGTAACTTCTTACAAAGACCTCATTTACTTAAACCACCATTAAACCCTCCTAAAGAGATCACAGATGAATTAGACGTCAAGCCTGATGATTGGGATGAACTAGAGTTCATTGCTGACGACAGTGTTAGTAAACCAGCAGATTATGACTCGAAATACGGTAATCAATTCATACCAGATCCAAGCGTACAAAAGCCTAAAGGATGGTTAGAAGACGAAACTGAGTATATTGAAGATTCAATGGCCACAAAACCAAAACAATGGGACGATGAAGAAGATGGGGAATGGAAACCTCCAATAATCAAGAACCCTAAATGTTCAGTGGGATGTGGGAAATTTGAAGCACCTATAATTCCAAATCCTGACTACAAAGGACCATGGATCCAACCTGTCATTCCAAATCCAAATTATAAAGGTGAATGGCAACCAAAGGCTATCCCAAATCCGGATTATTATGAGGACAAGCATCCAACAACGTTTGATAAAATTGGTGGATTAGGATTCGAATTATGGTCAGTTGATAAGGACATTTTATTCGATAATATTTATCTTGGACATTCCATTGAAGAAGCTGAGCTTATTGGGAATGAAACGTTCTTACCAAAGCTTGAATTGGAGTATAAGGATTATGAAGTCAACAAGCCTAAGCCAGCAAGAGGACCTGAACCACCACCAAAATCATTCGACCAATTAATGACAGAAGATGATTCGTCAACGTTCTCCCAAATGGTGACGTTTTTCAGACTTCTCTTCACCAGAGAATTCTTAAACATGAAAGATTGGTGGTATGACTTTAATCTTGATCCTCTTCACACGTTGGTCGATGATCCTTTGAAGGCCATTGTGTATGCTGGGATTTTCGTTTTTGGGTTTACGTTTGTGTTTGGGATCTTGAACGTTGCTTTGTTTTTGGCATCATCATGGGTCACAGAGACCAAGACTGCTGTTAATGATGCTAAGAGGAGAGTTGATGGTCATGACAAGGAGGAACCAAAGATTATAGAGGTTTTAGATGAACCTAAGAAAGAGAGTGAAAGTTTAAGGTCTAGAAGAAGAGCTTAAGCTTCAGAATAATACATGCTGTCATATAATAAGCTAAATAGCTAAATAACTAGAACAACACATTATGCAATGATTCTCATCTAAATTCCTTCCTTCTCTCTGAACATATCCCAGCTCTTATTCAATGTTATAAACACACTTTGGCATAACATTTCTTCTTCAACGCTCAAATTCAAACTACTCAACTTATCTGGGTGAATTGCACTAATAACCTTCATATAATTGATCTTCACCTTCTTTGGTAACATTATATCATTCAAAGAGATCTTCTTGGTGGTCAAGAATGGGAACCCTAAACGAACAGGTAAGATATCAGGTAACCCAATTAACAAAGTTCTCAAGTTATCTTCTTTACCATTACTCCAATCGAATACTTTCTGTTGAACTTTGTCATGAAGTAAATATTTCTGCTGGTCTCTTTCTTGCTGGTTCTTATTTTGGTCTTGTACTCTCTTTAAGTTTTCATTGTTCTTATTTACGGTTTTCGTACTGGCAGTTTGAGTGACTTTCTTAACTGGTTTAGGTGGAGGATTTACTATATTAGCAACTCTTCTTTTTGCATCCATTGTCTTCTTATCATTAACCCCATATTGAACTAATTCAGTATAACATTCCAAAGATGCTTTGAAAGATTCTATCATCTCTAAACTTTCTGCCTTTCTACCAAGTAACTTCAAGTACCACAGTTTAATAGGCTTATCGTTAATGATATATTCATTATCATTGAGTTCTTCTTTATTGATCAAATTCAACCCTTCGTCACAGTGGTCTCTTGCTTGTTTATAATTACCTAATTTGATGAGAGTTATAGCTAAATTGGAATTAATGACTATCCTCAACTCATGGGTTGGTGGTAACGCAGATAAACACTTGGTATAGTTGATACATGCATCATCATAATCTCCATTTGTGAATGATTTAGTAGCTCTTTCTTTACCTGTATCATAATCTGACCTGATAAACTCATTAAGTGGCTCTTTTGTGGTCTTTCTTGCAATTGCTGGTTTCCTATGTCTGTTCCTTGAGGTATAAGTCATATCGTCTTGACCTTGTGATTTGAACTTTTCAGCTCTTGAACTTCCTATTCCCAATAAATCAGCATCTTCAACTACTGGAGGTGCTTTTGGTTTGGTTACGGGTGCTTTTGTAGGCGCTGTTTCAGTTCTAGATTGACTATTCAGAACTCTTTGAGAACTTCTTTGAGGCAGTGAAGATTTGGATATATTAGGAGAATTTGTATCTGGTTCACCAAGATTAGGAGATCCAAGATTAGGAGATCCAGATCTTGATCTACCACTCCTACCACCAGTTGCAACAGTATCTCTGGCAATGTTCTTGAAATTCTCAAGTCTAGCCTTATTTCTTTCCTTATCCTTTTGCTTTTGTATCTCCATGAAATTCCTTATAGCTTCTTCATCAATGTTCTCCTCGTCTTCTCCATAATCCTCATAAACTTTTCCATCCGCTCTCTCTGATGCTTGACTCTTATATTTCTGTTGGTTCTTCATCCATGCTGGCATAGAGTTGGATGATCTACCCCCGTCTCTCTGTTGAAACTGCTCAATATTCTTTATAACAGTCTCTCTTGACTTATTGAAAAATACAGACGCTTTGTTAAAGAAGTCTGTGGATAAATCATTGATGGTGGAACCAAGATCTGGACTTTGAACTCTGGATCTTTGGGTGTGGTTGGAATTTTCACTGGATGGTCTCAGTTTACCTCCACTCATAATGAAATTAACACAAGCTTGTAAGTCTAATCCAACTTCATCAATGGCTTTGTTGGAGGTATCAACGTCAAATCCTATATCTATTAATTGAGCTATTATTTCATCTCTTTCGTCAGTTGGTGGTTTTGATTTATTCGGTATTGAGTTTGATCTTGGGTTTGGTCTTGGAGTGCTTTGTTTGGAAGGATCTTGTGCACGTCTTGGTGCTGCATCACTGAATTCTGGTGACGATGCTGGTGCTGGATCCGATACTGGCTTTGGTGAAGGTTCTGGAGTGAAAGCATCAGTGAATTCATCATCCAATAAATTAATTGGATTTGATTGAGTTGTCAGTGAACTTTGTTGAGTTTGTGGCCTTTGTGGTTTATTTTGTAAATTATTCTGTGACAGTGATTGGCTGGATTTGTCAAAGATAGAAAATGGGTCATTGCTTGGAGTATCAGCCCTTGAACTGTTTGAAGGACTTGGTGATGAAAAGATATCAAATTCATCCCAATTATCTTTCTTTGCAGTAGAATTAGCAGTGGTAGGGCCTCCCTTACTACTACCACTGGACGTATACCCACCTGAATTATTCAATGACCCATTTGATCCATTCAAAACATTCAAACCATTCAATGAACCACCTAATCCATTAACTGATCCACCACCAACCATACCAGAACTACTGCTAAATCCACCACCATTTCTTTGCTTCTGCAAATCCGATAAGTTCGTTTTCCTATTCAATGAAGAATTGGATCCTGTGTTAGAAGCACTTTGAAATATATCAGCAAATGCATCTTTTTTAGGTGGCATTTTGTACTACACAATTAAGTGATAGATCGCTAACTAAACAGTGAGACTAACAACGAAGCCCGACATGCCACGACACCTCATTTAAATAGTCTACAGCTCACGACATTATTATTAGCAGAAGACTGCCACAAAACCGCGAGAAGACCATTGAAAAATTTTTATAGACCACATATCAAAATGCATTTAATGTACAGTATTGGGCCAGATGGCAAAAGATTATACACTTTGAAGAAAACCACCGAGGATGGAGAAATCACCAAATCTGCCCATCCTGCAAGATTTTCACCAGACGATAAATATTCAAGACAAAGAGTTACATTAAAGAAGAGATTTGGATTATTACCAACTGATAAAGCTTAATGAGATTGGATGATGAGGACCAAGGTAAGTAAGGATGTCTATGGTTGAGGGTCTGGTTGGTCTGGTTTTAGGGTCAGGACAAGAACAGACTAGAGTCTGTAGATATTTGACGGTAGAAAAAGTCATTATGGGTCTCATGTGTATTATAAGTAGTATTAATATATTGGCATAAGTGGAGGATTAGCTCTGATTGGTCTGTTTTTTGACCAGTATCTTTGACTAGTATCTTTGGCTAGCATCTTTGGCTAGCATCTTTGGCTAGCATCTTTGGCTAGCATCTTTGGCTTGTTTCTTTTGGTTTATATCAAATGAACAAGGTATGGTGTGTAGATAGCCTCTTTGGTGGGGCTATTGTTTTGAGACATTAACTTCTTTTGGCAATTGTCTTCACTTCATAACTCTTGATTGACATCTATTCATGATTGGTACTGTAATAACCATGCCAAGTTGAGTTGCTTCCTTTAAGGAACCATTTCAGGAACGACTTCAAGGAACAGGAACCACTTCAACTACACCAGCACTAAACTGGTTCTCTCTTTTCTCCGGTCGTCTCTAAGGTATTTTTCGATATGGTAGCATACCCTTCCCACATTTGTGATACAAGTTCAATCTCCATATTCTTACGATTTATTTCTTGTAATGCTTTATTCATTGATACTATGGATTCATTCAAGTTTTCCTATTGTTAGTAATCTCAGCCAAAATCGCCACCACGTGCACTTACTGTACACACTTATATGTTATACATACCATGTTATTAATTATACGTGAAAGTATAGAGTTTTGTTGTTGTTCATGAGGGTTCTCCATTTGTGTTTGGTTTGTGTTTGTGTTTGTGTTTATTATAGATTTGCGCGTGAGGGTTTGTGAGGGTACAACCACGAAGAGTTCGCTTTTTATATTCATGACACTGACTCAGATCATATATACCATTACCAGTATCACCTATGCTACTTATCCCTAGGAGTTGTCAGTAATTACTACCAGGTTAAAAGACTTATCCCGAAGCTAACACTAATCCAGAGCTAACACTTATCCCTAGGAGTTATCAGTAAATCTACCACTATAGGTCTATGATCACTCATATACATCCCATCATATTTCGAATGCAACATTGCAAATGACTCCAATGTCAAAGTCATCTTATCTTGTGGTTTGTCACCGTTCTTTGTAAACTCACAATTAGGTTCATCAATGATTTTTCTGGTGTATTTTGGTATGAAAATATAATCAATTGATTGACCACCAGAGTTCAAAACTTGACCATCAAATCCCGTCACTGTGGACTTATCATGTCCATACTTATTGAAAGGAGTAGCATGATCAGCACTATAGATCATGTGTTTCTTCAATAAAGCAATAGTGTCTTCTTTAGGTTCGGCATTCAAGTCTCCACATAAGAATGACGGCCATTTATTGATCTTTTGGATTCTCTCCAATATCAATCTGGAAGATTCTAATCTTGATTCTTCACCACTATGATCCAAATGAGTGTTGAACACATTGATATAATTACCAGTCAGTTTATGCTTTAAAGTCACAAATGATACGATTCTTAAATATTTAGCATCCCATCCTTCATATGCCACCCTGACATCTTTTTCGTTTAACCACATAGTATCACTGAAGATCAATTCCCATTCTGAAGGTCTATACAAGATAGGAACAAATTCACCAATTTCTTCTCCATCGATTCTTCCTTCACCGAAGTATTCCCATTCTGGTGAATCTTTAGGTGAGAATTTATTTAACTCCTCCATTATATCAAGCATTTGGAACTTATACACTTCCTGTAATGTTATAATACTATTCGGAGAACGAGTGTTGAACTTTATAGAATTGGTGATTTTTCTATACCGTCCATTCCAGGCATCTTCACCAGGATCAAGGGTCTCATGACCACCATTTTTAACATTATGAGAGTAAATTCTAAAATTCATTGGATTTATGGTTATAGTAGAAAAATCATCCAAAACACCAGGATACTCTTTCGCTGGTTTAAAGGCTGGTTCTGCACCTTCTAATTTCTTCTGGTCTGGTACTCCTAACTTCGATGCCTTTGGTATGGATGCTGGACTGTTGCTAAGAATATCCTCATATGCAAATGAATCACCTTTAGGTTTATAGTTTTTGAGGATCTCTTCGTCACTTTCTTCGGTCATGATATTACCATTCATATTCTGTTCGGCTGGTTTGGCTTTCTTAATACCGCCTAAGAATTTACCAGGATTTTTAGGATCCTCCTTTTCAGTTTGAACTTTTGGTATGGTATTGGGTCTCATTTTGGGAGAAGATTTAAGACCAGGTCTAACGGCTGGACTTGTTTTCTGTGTATTTGGAATTGGTACTTCGTCTTCTCCTTCTAGTTGAACCTGAGGTTTTGGCTTTGGTTTTGGCTTTGGTTTTGGCTTTGTGTTTGTGTTCGTGTTTGTGTTCGTGTTTGTGTTCGTGTTGGCTCTCGAATCTGCTTTTGAATCTGCTTTTGAGTCTGCTTTCGAACCTGTATGACTCTTTTCAGTCTCCCCTTGGTCTTCTCCTTTCTGTCCCTTGCTGACAGTATCCCATTGATCGTCATCAGCCTCCTCTTTTTGTGGTGTTGGTTTCTTCTTGATTACTCTATTCTGAGGCTTTGAAGGAGGTTTAGGTCCTTGATCTAATTCATCTTCTCCTTCAAACTCTTGGATCTTCTTTGATGCTTTCTTCTTCTCGTTCTGTTCCTTGATTCTATCGTCTGTTATACGTTGAGCTTTCCACTTTTCAAATTCAGACTTCTCCTTTAATGTCAATGAATCTAACTGACTAGCTTGATCAGTCACAACGCCCCAATTCTTCTTCAATCCTGGTGACAACACCCAAAATCCAACTATCACTAATCCCATAGTTAGGATCAAAATGTCTCTTACTCTTTTATTCCGTATCATATCGTTAGTGTGGAATTATGATACAGAAGGGGCTGAACTTAGTAGTAGGTTATCGCGAAGGATTAGCTGGAGATCTGGGCACCTAAGAGACACAGTACCACGAACTTACCTTGGAATTACCACTATGAAGGAAATTGAATTACCACTATAAAGGAGACTCAATCACCCCTATAAAAGACTTGAGAAAGCATCCCAAACCAACCCCTTCCCTACCATCCCTAACCTTAAAAACCTAATCACTCTCACGTGCCTCTCCCCGTGACCTCCCTCATAAATTCTCTTCTCAATGAGAAAAAATTTTCAACCATGTCAGTTATAGGAATATCATTTGGTAATACTTCTTCAAGTATTGCAGTCGCTAATAATGAAGGAAAAGTTGACGTAATTGCTAACCCAGATGGGGATAGATCAATTCCATCCACTTTATCCTATGTTGGTGATGATGAATACCATGGACAACAAGCCCAAGCTCAACTTATTAGAAACCCTAAGAACACCATAATCAATTTCAGAGATCTTATTGGTAACAACTTCGATGATATCAACACAGAATTGACCAAAAATGGATCCCCAGCTATCAAATTGGACAATGGTAAGATTGGATTCAAAATTGATTCAAATAACGTAAGTGTTGAAGAAGCAACTAAAAGACATTTAAAACAATTGAAAGTTGCAGCTGAAGATTATATTGGTAAAGAAGTTGAAGGATGTGTTATCACAGTCCCAACCAACTTCACCGAAACACAAAGACAAGAATTAATTGAAGCCAGTAATGCAATTGGATTGAAAGTTCATCAATTAATCAACGAGCCAAGTTCAGCCTTATTAGCTTACTTAAGTAACAACGAACAAGAATATTTAACTAACAAGATATTTGTAGTTGCTGATTTTGGGGGTGTAAGATCAGATGGTGCAGTTATTGCCGTCAGAGGTGGAATTTTAACGATCTTAACAACTTTACATGATAACCATTTAGGTGGTGATAAATTCGATGAAGCTTTAATGGAATTCTTTGCTAAAGATTTCGAGAAGAAATATAAGGTTAATCCAAGAACTAATGCAAGATCATTAGCCAAATTAAAGAATGAAGCTATTGTTGTTAAGAAGACATTATCAAATGTTGCAACTTCCAGTGTTTCAATTGAATCGTTAGCTGAAGGAATTGATTACCAAACCAGTATTAATAGATTAAGGTACGAATTAACCATCAGACCAAATGTTACTAAAATGACTGGATTTATTGAAAAATTAATTGAAAAGGCTCAATTATTACCATCAGAAATCAATGAAGTTTTATTAGTTGGTGGATCATCAAACACTCCAAAATTATCAAGTGAATTATCATCAATTTTCCCACAATCAACCAAAATCATCTCTCCAACTTTTGATTCAAAAGCTTTATTACCAAACGAATTGGTTTGTAGAGGTGCTGCTTTACAAGCTTCTCTTATTGAATCATTTGATGATGATGAAATCAAAGAAAGTTTACAACCAATTGTTGTTAATACTCAACACTTAGTCAACTCAATTGGAATCAAATCTGAAGACGGTTCATTTGTACCAATTGTTGTTAATGAAACTGCTTATCCAATCAAAAAATCATTAGAAGTTTCAAATGGTTCAAATGATTCAGTTTTGATTGAATTCTATGAAGATAAAAAGACTGTCAAAGAAACCGTTATTGAACCAACCAAACCTGAATACAGTGATGATGAAGAATATAGTGATGACGAAGAAGAAGAACCAGAAATCGTTAAAGAAGTAGTCGAAGAATGTGGTGAACACTTAGGTAGTTTGTCATTAAAAGATTTAAAACCAAATTCCAAATTAGAAATCATTGTTAATATTACTCAAGATGGTAAGTTGCATTTATCAGCAAGAGAATTAAAACTCGGATCAGTTGCCACTAAGATTGAATTATCATTCAAGTAGGTAATTGGACCATCAGGCTATGACTGTTACCTAACAGGGATATCTGTTACTTAACAGTTAATGAACATTGTTGAGTTGATGGTACATACAATTGTTCCTATACTATCAGAAAATGGCAATTTTTTGCGAAGCTTATCTTTGGATTCAATTTGGGGTATGCGCAAAGATAAGGATCGTGTATAGATAAGAAATAATAGATATTTAAACGTAAGTGTTTGTCTGTGTTTGTGTTTGTGTCTCTATTTGTGTTTGTTATTGTACTTAGATAGTGGTTTAAGGGTGTTTAAATCGTGTACTTTAATTTTTGTGAAATTTACGAATTGCTGCAAAAAATTGTTCTAATATCTGTCCACTCACATTAATATTTTCTAATAAATCAAAAAATAATTGTGAAAAAATGTTAACACCTGAAATCTTGAATGAAAATCATAGCCATGATATACCACAGGAAATCATTGATAACGAAATCAAAAATTTGCTTCACAAAATTGAAAGTAAGCCAGGATTTGATCCAGACCTTGAATTTGATCCTAACAAACATCTCAAGTTCGATAGAGAGAATTTATCTAAACGGTACACGTTCGAAGAATTGGGAATTGAGAGGACTCATGTCAAACCATTTGCTGATATCGCAGCCACTGACCCATTCGAGTTGATTACTGATGAAGCCATTGATATGCTTCAATGGGAAGCATTTCAAACTCCAATCATAAAGAAATACGCAAGATACGGTATGATTGGTAAAAACAATGATGCAAGAGATTTCCATATAAGTGGATATATTGACGACACAAAATTTTCTAAGGCTTTATGGACTAGTAAAGAAATTGAACAAATTATGAGCTTGATGATGGGTGCACCTATAACCCTGCCTCATGTATTTTCTCAGGGCCATATAAATGCATCATTAGCAAATCTAAGCGAGCCAGAATTCGATCCAGCCATTGACTATGAGACTTTGAAAATTCAACAAGATAAAAAAATCGATGAAATTGATTCAGCAGTTGCATGGCATTATGATTCACCACCGGGGGTTTGTGTCACCATGTTAAGTGCACCAGAAAGAATGGTTGGCGGTGAAACTGGGATAAGATTAGGCGATGAATCCATTTTAAGAATCCAAAATACAACCCCAGGCAAAGCTACTCTATTACAAGGAAGAGTAGTCAAACATATTGCTACGAAACCTTTGAATAATTTCGATAGGATTACGTATATTTGTAGTTGGGCACCAAAGGACCCCTTAGAGAATGATACCACCTGTGCAACTAGTGAAAGACCTGGTGCGGTGCCTGGTTACACTAATGACAGGTTTTATCCAGTGTATTTGAATTATAGGTTTGAAAGAATTGAAAAGAGGTTGGCTTATTATAGACAAACGTTAATAGAGAATTATAAGGCTGGTGAAAAGTTCGACCAGAGACAAGCAGTTGATTTCATTCAGGATCTCGAGAATTACTTGAAAGTGTCATATCAAGATTTTGAAGTTGTTAATGATACTCAATATCCACCACCGTTATTTTCAATTCCTTATAAAGACTTACCAGAGAGATGTACTGCAACTGTAGCACCAAGGATCATATAGACCAACTCCATCATCTTCGTGGAAGCATCATCCCGTGAATTGCCCATATGAATGGGTGAGAGTTCTTAAACAACACCAAGGCTAAGCCATGTGAACACGGCTAGTTTAGCAATCTTATAGTAAATGAAAATCTTGTCTGATGTTTGAGCCTTGGACTGGTAGTTAGTAAGTGCGAGCTCTGATTGTCACCGCCCCACACATCTGCCTAGTGATTACACGCATTTAAATTCTCATCGAGTTTGCAGTTGGACCTACTGGGATCAAACGACTCGTAAAACCCGCTTATCTAATAATAGCCGTAACTTCCTCTACACCAAAATCATTAGTTACATACTCCTAAGATTACTATACTAACTTGGAACGTAAAGTATAGTGAAAGTAACCCGTCACAGTACTAAGCCCTATGTCTATGACCTGTCAAAACTCTGTGGGTAAGACCATTTTAGGAATGTCTTAATGTCTTCATAATGCCCCTTAAGAAAAAGTCTGCAGGCTATGTAGGAAAAAATAAAAAAAAAATTGAGAAATCAACGAATAAATATCCACGTCTCCTCATCCTTGTAGAAAAGCCATTTATTCTTTCGTTAAGGACTTTAGAGATAATTAATCATCATGGCAATTTTTAGAAGTAAATCAGGTAGAGAAGTTGAGTATGAGTCTCATAGTAATAAAGACTATAAAATGCATACTGCGAATGTACATGATCCAATTTTAAGTGCAGTTAATGAAGCACAACCTTTTGAAGAAGCAGCTGATAGAGATTTTGGTAGAAGACCATCATATTTAAGTCACGATTCAGGTAATTTCAATGATATTTTTGGCCAAAAAATCGGTCAAACTGATATGTCAAATCCAACTAGATCAAGAAATGAAAGACCCTTGGATACTATCAGAGGATTCGAATATGCTATAACTGGGGACGTAACATATAAAGACCAATTAGAAAGTCAAAGATTAGGTTGGGGATTCCATGAAGATTTTCCTTATGGTAATTTATCATCATCCCAACAGCAACAAAATTATGCTGGTGATTCAGGTAACCAATACCAAAGACCAACGATTAATTTCGATAGTCAACCAATGTATTCAGCCCAAAATTATTCTGCAAGTTCATTGAAGAATGATGGTGGAAAGAAGAAGAAAAAGAAGGGTGGTTTATTCAGTAGAAAGAAGTAAGAACACTATGTTGGTGTGAATTACTTCCTTAAACTTCCTGACCCTCTTGTTATTTGATGTTCTTGTTAATATGGTGTCTTATGTTATATGTTATGAAAAATTGAAAAATTTGGCTATTTATATATTTTTATTTTAGACGAATAAATAGCTGAATCGGAAACTTCGTCTAATTTGGTGTAATTTTTGACCAGTCAAAATACGCCATTTGCAGTTGGTCTGTGACTGAGTAAATAGAGTATTTTGTATAGTTAAGGATATTGGTTTTATTGTGTAGTATCTTACGTAGGTTGTAGGTGATCTTCTAGGGTGATCTTGCTAGAGTGATCTTACTAGGGTGATCTTGCTAGAGTGATCTTACTAGGGTGATCTTACTAGGGTGATCATACTAGGGCCAGTTATCCTAAACAGTACTTTTGATCTTAATACGGCACAAATGATCTTATAGGATCTCAAATAGACCATACATAGACCATACATATGATCTTGCAGAGGATCTTACATATCACATACCTAACATATAACAAGTCAGACTTACGTGTTTGTTTACTCTTTTACCTCTAGTACATGCCAAACCTATTGATCATTACGTAATTGTTTTAACCTACAAAGAAATACATAACCCCAAAATACTCCACCTCCAGTAACAGGAATCGCGACATTTATAATCACATAGCTTTTGAACTGTTCTGTTTCTTGCATTATACAGCAACACCTAAGCGTAGGAAGTCGATTCGTATTGTACGATACCGAAACTCGTTTATCATCCAAAACCCTCATCCATGGCTCAACAACTCAGGACCAAAATTCTCTACTCAGAAATATTCTCACCAAATGTATATCCAACAACCTAAGAAACTTAAGGTATATAGCTCCGACGAGATAAGGGCAATACAAAAATTTGCTTTCTACGGCGAAACCCAGAAATTCAAAGATGCTTTTTATGATCCTCATATAATTGATCAGTTCTTCTATACAATCTATCATTGTATAACTATGGGCTGTCGAAAGAATTTTGAGTTCGCTGAATACATCCACAAGAATTTCAAATTCTTTTCGTATAAACATCAGCAATCAATAACTGCTACGAACCTAAAGGACGGTGTATACGATAAAGATTTGTATACTGAAAAATATGATCATCATTTGTATGGGAGATTCCCCAAAGAAAGCTTGGACAAGTTGTTAGAGCACGAAGACATCCACGATATATTGAGCTATGGAAGAACATAGTTTGCTCTGTACGAGACAGAATGATTCAAGATGCCTCATGTGACGATATTCTCTAAAACTCAATCCAATGGAGCGGTTTTGGTATTGAAAGAGAAAAGAATCACAGAGGCTGCAAATTCTACAACTTGTGCACACAAAACTTCATCAAGCACTCTGACAATTGCTTCTTTAAATACTACTTAAAACTAAACCTCTCTAACGAATTGTGTGAATTCTGGACATCAACTCGTTTTCTCCATGCTACAATACATTCCATTTCAGAGCACAAATCTTTCTGTTGGTCCGTATTGATTGTGTTCCAATGCCACTAGTTTGATTTTCTACCACCATTTTTCAGCGAGAATTTTTTATGTTGCAATTGTGTACTACCATGGCGAAGTTCCTATACTGAAAACAGATTTTATCAAGTGGTTTATTTGTTACCTCTTCAGACATCTTTGTGACAACAGATATTCAATTTGCAATGTCAGTTCTATTTTGCAGTGGTTCTTGGAATTAGAATTTAGTAACGACATCCTGTTAACATAGGTGCGGTTTAGTAGATCCAGTCCATAGTTTCATGTTAAAATTTAGGTGTGTCGAAATTGATTTTGGTGAGTGGGAATCAGGTACAAAAATCAGTGAGAATTTGGGCGGTTAACTACACGAGAAGAGGTTTATAAACGTATGGATTGATGCAAAATGCAAAACCAACCATTCCAATCTGTAAATCAAGGACAAGGCCAGTTGGGCCAACCTTTAGGTCAACCAATAGGCCAACAATTAGGACAACCTCTAGGTCAAAATGTTGGGCAATCTAGTGGACAAATAGGACAAATGGCACCAGGAATAGGGCAACAAATTAACCAGGGTCAACTACAAGGACAGAACCAGCCAGGACAGGCACCACAACCAGGAAATCCCCAACAGGGCCAACAGGGTCAACCAGGACAAGCACAACCAGGCCAACCAGGACAACCAAGACAAATAAGCTTCAACGTAAGTGATCATTATCAAATCCTAGAAGTGGTGGGTGAAGGTGCTTATGGAATAGTTTGCAGTGCCATCCATAAACCAACAAACCAAAAAGTCGCCATAAAGAAAATAGAACCATTCGAAAGGTCAATGTTGTGTCTTAGAACATTACGTGAACTAAAACTTTTGAAGCATTTTAATCATGAAAATATTATAAGCATTTTAGCATTACAAAGACCAGTGAATTATGAATTATTTAACGAGATTTATTTGATTCAAGAATTAATGGAGACTGACCTTCATAGAGTTATACGAACTCAAAAATTAAGTGATGATCATATTCAATATTTTATTTATCAAACTTTAAGAGCATTAAAATGTTTACACCTGGCCAATGTTTTACATCGAGACTTGAAACCATCGAACTTATTATTAAATTCAAATTGTGACTTGAAAGTTGCTGATTTCGGATTAGCAAGAAGTATTGCATCAAGTGAAGATAATTTTGGATTCATGACCGAATATGTTGCCACAAGATGGTACAGAGCACCAGAAATCATGTTAACATTTCAAGAATATACCACGGCAATCGATGTTTGGTCAGTTGGATGTATTTTAGCAGAAATGTTAAGTGGTAGACCTTTATTCCCTGGTAGAGATTATCATAATCAATTATGGTTAATCATGGAAGTTTTGGGTACTCCAAATATGGAAGATTATTATAATATCAAACTGAAAAGAGCAAGGGAATATATCAGGTCATTACCATTTTGTAAAAAAATCCCATTTCAAAATTTATTTGCAAATTTAAATAAACAAATAAATCCTTTAGCATTAGATTTATTAGAGAAATTATTAATTTTTAACCCAACTAAAAGAATTACAGTTGATGATGCATTAAAACATCCTTACTTAAAGTTATATCATGATCCTAATGATGAACCTATAAGTGAAAAGATTCCAGAAGATTTCTTTGATTTTGATAAGAAAAAGGATGAATTAACTATAGAAGATTTAAAGAAGATGTTATATGAAGAGATTATGAAACCTCTTTAAACAACCTACTTAATGGGATTTAAGGGGTCTGGAGGTAAACAAAGAAATTGTAGTATATTTTATAGGCATATTAATCATATTGGTTAATATATGATACCCTGATTTCGCAGCCGTTCTATTTATAGATGATATTAAATTAGGTGAGGTCATGTGATGTTGTTTTAAAATAATGAACCCATGATCATCTAATTGATGTTCTTCTTACCTAATGAAGTGCTTCTCTAGCCCCTCAAGTGCCTCCAATAAGACCGATGTGTTGGACTCACTACTACCGCCTCAGGTCTCAACACGAAACCCTAAGTCGCAACTTCCCTCACCAAAGTGCTGACAACGCGTGAAAAATTTGAAAAACACAACCAACTCACCAAATATGAAGTTACTAAACATAGTCAGTTTGTTGTATATGTTCACTGCCATATCATGTCACAATGTTTTGTTACCACCTTATGGTAAGCAATGTTTCTTCGAGAATTTAAAGAAGAATGACGAGTTGGCTATCAGTTATCAAGTGGGATCAAGAGATCCATCAAACAGTGAACAATTAAAGGCCGGATTTTCAATTGGATCTCCAAATGGACAAGTCCTCATAAAGAGAAATGACGTTGACCATGGTGACGAAATAGTCAAAGCCACTGTTGATGGTAGATATCATTATTGTTTCTCCAATGAAAAATCTAACAGAGTTGATGTAGATGTTTCATTCAACGTCCATGGGGTTATCTATATTGATTTAGACAACCCTGATGCTGATACTTTAGATTATGCTATACAAAGATTGAGTCAATTAACTAGTGACATCAAAGCTGAACAAGGGTATTTAGTTATTAGAGAAAGAACTCATAGAAATACTGCTGAATCAACTAATTCAAGAGTTAAATGGTGGTCAGTATTCCAAATCATTGTTGTTGTTGCCAACTCAATGTTCCAAATTTATTACTTAAGAAGGTTTTTTGAAGTCAAGCTGGTTGTATAAGGAGGATCAGCCCAGGATCAGCCTCATTAAAGAATTTATTACTCAATCGTTGATATGATGATTCGAATATAAAATAGTGTCATTTCTTCTTCTATTATTCTTCAGATCTATTCTTAATTCTAGCTCACTCTTCTCTTGGCCGCCATATCCCTGGCCATATCCCTGGCGGTTTCCCCAGTATATATAGCACATTTACGTATACGAACGACAATGTCACGAGAATGTAGAATTTCATGGTATTAGTTACTTTATGGAACTGCAAGAATTTGTATGATCTGAGTGGGGAAGCCAAACTTTTGAGCTACGGTACAACAGCGAACAGCTTATACAGTTTGCGGGTCAACCTACATACTAGACAAAAGACTCAGGCATCTCATTGTTATGTTAAGCCTAAGTGTTTATGTTCAGAGATATGAGTTGACCTAAACCAAGAAATATAATTCGCTCTCCTAACTTACGTGTATCTCCATAAATTGTACATCCAGAACAATTAGATCATCCTAGAACCTGCCCAACCCACCTCAATATCGGTCAATACTGTCTAGGTGGATATTTGAGCCATTTTCTGTCTCCACATTGTACCAATATCCCAATGGAGACAGTTTAACCGAGTACACAACCACGAAAAATAACACCGTTATATTCCGATTATCTCACAATTGTATCGCATATGAAAGTCCGCAATACCGTTACCCCATATCCTTTTAGCCGTAACTCACAATACCATCCACAATTCCATTTTAAAATCCTTTATATACCGATAATAAGAACCCCAAATATTTCCTAAATAATTTTGAGGTTAACTGCCATTTTCAAAACTTACGTTATTGCTTAACTCCATATTTTTCAAGTTTGGAAAGTCCGCAACTGTATTCGGAAAGTCACCCCTCATAGAAAATTGCCTTTTATCCTCAGTTAAATAAACCGTAGAATCCAAACTAAACTCCATTAGCAATGTCAAAATATTTCCCAGAAATAAAAGAATTACCACCTGATCCATTATTTGGTTTAAAGGCTAGATACAATAGTGACTCAAGGTCAGATAAAGTCGATTTAGGTATTGGTGCCTACAGAGATAACAATGGTAAGCCATGGATTTTACCCGCTGTCAAGTTAGCAGAAAAGACTTTGATAAATGATGAGAACTATAATCATGAATATTTACCTATTGAAGGTTATGGAGATTTTGTTACTAATGCTGCCAGAATTATTGTTGGTAAAGATTCAATTGCTTTACAAGAAAACAGATTGATAAGTCAACAAAGTTTAAGTGGAACAGGAGCATTACATTTAGCAGGTAAATTTTTAAAAGATTTTTATGGACAAAAAAATGCTAAGGTTTATTTATCAAAACCAACATGGGCCAATCATAATCAAATTTTCCAAAGTTTAGGTTTTGAAACTGACACCTATCCATATTGGGATAATGATAGTAAATCATTAGACTTGACTGGATTTTTAAATGCCATTGATCAAGCTCCTCAAGGTTCAATTTTCCTTTTACATTCATGTGCTCATAATCCAACTGGATTAGATCCAACCAAAGATCAATGGTTACAAATCTTAGATAAGTTATCTAAGAAAGATCATTTACCACTTTTCGATAGTGCCTATCAAGGATTCGCTAGTGGTAATTTAGAATTAGATAGTTATTCAATTAGAACTGCTGTTAATGAAAGATTTTTCAAAGCTCCAATTATAATTTGTCAATCATTTGCTAAGAATTGTGGTATGTATGGTGAAAGAGTTGGAGCCGTTCATGTCATACCAAGTGAATCAAGTGAAAAATTGAATAAAGCCATTGCATCTCAATTAAAGAAAATCATTAGAGCTGAAATTTCTAATCCTCCAGCTTATGGTGCTAAGATTGTAGCCACTATTTTGAAAACTCCTGAATTATTCGATCAATGGCAACAAGATTTAACTACTATGAGTTCCCGTATTAACCAAATGAGAGTTAAATTAAGAGACTCTTTAAATGATTTAGGAACTCCTGGTAATTGGGACCATATTGTTAACCAAACTGGTATGTTTTCATTTACTGGTTTATCCGCAGATATGGTTAAAAGATTGGAAGAAAAACATGGTATTTATTTGGTTAGTAGTGGTAGAGCTTCAGTTGCTGGGTTAAATGAAAATAATATTGATAAAGTATCAAAAGCATTTGATGAAGTTGTTAGATTTTATGCAAAATCAAAACTTTAAGTACAATAGAATTTTGCAGTTGATTTATTAATGTAGGGTTTTACATATACATTGGAATTGATAGTTTACGTACATTATTGAGTCGGTTTTCTCATACATTGGTATGAATTATCTCTGGCCTCTAACTCATCGTACTTCCATGCTCACAAGTTAGCTGATAAAGTTACGGGCCTAAATCGCACACTATTACGCACACTATTACTCATAAAATTTTTCAAAAATACCTAACCGTTTGAAATGTCAAGTTTTGGTACATTATTTAAAGTAACCACCTATGGGGAATCTCATTGTAAATCTGTTGGATGTATAGTTGAAGGAGTCCCACCAGGCTTGGAATTAACTGAAGCTGATATTCAACCTCAACTTACTCGTAGAAGACCAGGACAAAGTAAATTATCAACACCAAGAAATGAAAAAGATCAAGTTCAAATTCAAAGTGGTACTGAGTTTGGTAAGTCATTAGGTTCACCTATTGGTATGTTAGTCAAAAACGAAGATCAAAGACCTCACGATTATGGTGAAATGGACGTTTACCCAAGACCAAGTCATGCTGATTATACTTATATTCAAAAGTATGGTGTAAAATCTTCAAGTGGTGGTGGTAGATCAAGTGCTAGGGAGACCATAGGAAGAGTTGCTGCTGGTGCTATTGCTGATAAAGCTTTGGCCAAAATAAATAATGTCGAAATTGTTGCTTTTGTTTCAGCTATTGGTCCAGTTTCAATGAATAAAGATCCAAATGATCCAACTTTCTTAGAAACCTTAAATACCGTCACTAGAGACTCTATTGATGCAACTGGTCCTATTAGATGCCCAGATGCCAACATTAGGGATGAAATGGTTAAAATAATTGAAACTTATCGTGATGCTAAAGATTCCATTGGTGGTGTAGTCACATGTGTAATTAGAAATTGTCCAGTTGGTCTTGGTGAACCATGTTTTGACAAATTAGAAGCCAAATTAGCTCATGCTATGTTATCATTACCTGCCACAAAAGGATTTGAAATTGGTAGTGGATTTGAAGGTGTTAAAATGCCTGGTTCTAAACACAATGACTCATTTTATTTCGATGATTCAAGTAATAGATTAAGAACTCATACTAACAACTCTGGGGGTATACAAGGAGGAATTTCCAATGGGGAAAATATTTATTTTTCAGTAGCATTCAAATCAGCTGCCACTATAAGTCAAGAACAAAAAACTGCCAGCTATGATGGTGCTGATGGTGTTTTAGCTGCTAAAGGAAGACACGATCCATCAGTCACCCCAAGAGCTGTACCAATTGTTGAAGCCATGGCATCTTTAGTTTTAATGGATCAATATTTAATTCAAAGTTCAAGAAAGGCTGCAATGGAAGCTATCAATTAATGTATTTAGGTTATATAATATAATAAACATAGATATCTGTATGAGCACGTTACAAGCAGTAGCTAATGAAGAATGGTGTCAGGCAATAATCTTGGATATCTCTGGACTGTATTAGATGATACCCTTGTTAGGTAATGCAGACATAGCAAGTAATGAAATCTTCTCAATCAAAAGTGGATTATAAGCAACCACAGTATCATTCAATTCTTCTTCAGTTGGTGAACTAATCCACCAACATCCAATCTTCCAGGGAACCAGTCTAATGAATTGAAATTGAAAGCTGTGTCAAATCAATCATTCCATATTTCTTTCTTCTGTAACTCTATCTTCCATTTGTAAAGCTTGAAATTTTTCTTCCATACTTTCGACCGTTGGTCTGATACACTCTCCAACATCTGATTCGATACCATTGGGGCCAAAAACCGGGTATCCTAAATTCGGGCATCCCGAACATCTCCATAAAGTCACATAGCAAAAGGTTGCAAGCTCATACTCATTTAAAAGATCCTCTTGATAATTATTTGTTTCACAAATATTTTGACATGTTGTCAAGTGAGTTCTTAACATTGAAGCTAAGGTACTACAGGACTTATTATTCACATCAAGGTTGTAGAATTGGCAAAGTTCAATCAAACTGGTAACTAATTGAGGATCAACTTATTCAGCTAGATCCTAACTGGTTGCATCTAAAATCGGTTGTATATCGATATTAATCACAATTCCATCCTTATTACAGATAGGTTTCAAATTACTGGGGTTCTTCCTATTTTCTTCTCTACCCTCTTGAACTTTAGTATATATGACCACTTTAGAATCTAAACCAAACATCTCCAATAAATCTCTGACTCTGCTGGCACCATTTTCAATTTCAAAGAACTCCGCTAATTCACTACTATGTTCAAAAATAAAATGGACATTAATATCAGCTGGGAATAAGCCTTTGGAATTTGGCTGTGGAAGGGTTGAATAAAAATCTATTTCAAACAGGTTCGTTATTCTTGAAAAGTCTTTGTCTTCTTCAATGAATCTATATATGGTTTCAAAGGTAAGTTCACTCATTTTGTGTGTGATTGGGATATTATTCAAAAGCTGCAGCTGCGAAAGCCGCATCAAGCCGCATCAAAGTTAAGTTTATGGTACCGAGACTAGATCAAGGAAGTTTTAGGTAACTAGGTTCGTTACAACAATATAAAAATGTTAGTTAAAAAAAAAGCCAATTATAAGGGTTATAGGTTTGTGTCTGTGGTATCTTACCACCACAATTATGAAGACAGTGGGACAAATACAACGTTTGTTACGTGTAGTTTGGGAATTACATTTGCTATGAATTCTAGATTTGGACTTAAGTTGAAGTGATGCATTATTTACAGAAGACGGCTATTCTGTAATGATTACCGAGAAATTAGAAAACTGTCTGGAATTAGTCGTAAATTATTAGTAGGTTATTGTACCTCTCGCAGTATTACAGACCTGACTCCTACCACGATGAACTTTAGAGATAGAAATGGCGATGTCATTCTTCTATCAAAGTCCTCAAACATTCAAACCATAATACTGCTCAACTCGATAACTAAGCTTAAGAACACAAATTCACTACGATTCCCCTATTCCCAAATTCATTCTACCCAACAAATACAAATGCGACATACTCATGTAGAACCGTTAATTTGAATCCACTGTGCTGAACAGTCTAAACTCTATCCCCCTAGACAACTGCCTACTCCAAAAACCATCAGCACAACCACAAATGGAAAACCATCAACACAACTCTACTTCAAATCTCTTCTCCTCAGTGGAATTCCAACTAACCAACACTTTTAGTCTTACTCAAATACCCATCGGCTATATGCAAAAAGTAACCACACGACCTTCTGGTTTATATTGAAGCCCCTGCCTCACCAAATCTTCACAATGAACTTTCTTAAATCATGGGTAGATAATCATCACCCAATTAACCCATTAAAGTATAAGAATAAAAATGGTGAAACCACTACCATGGAAGAGATCATCACCAAAACAACTCCAGAATTATCTAAAGGTTATTCATTTTGGTTGAACCCTTTATTAAGTTCAGGTCATACTCAAACCGTTTATACTGCCGTCAATCAATTTGAAACTATTGATAAGGTTTGGTATAAAAGAGAAATCATTACCGTTGAAGATGTCACTTACACTATTAAGGATGGCGATTCAACTGTTGAATCAAAGTATGATGATTGGAAAGGTCTTAGTACATTTGCTATAGATTACGTATCAGATGAACTGAAACATGATCCAGATCATCTTAATTATAAACCAGAAAACCAAACTCATAAAGTTCCACCAAGAACTGAATATCTTAAACCAGGTGATGGTGAAAAGATCTTCCCTGATGATTCAAAGCCTTTACTTATCATGTTACATGGATTAAGTGGTGGATCATATGAATCTTATGTTAGATCATTAGCTTCCGAGATTACTACACCAGAAATTGGGTTTGATGCTTTAGTTGTTACTTCAAGAGGTTGTGCTAGACATAATATCACTAGTCCTCAATTATTCTGTGGTTTATGGACAAATGATTTAAGATATTTCGTTAATGAATATGTTAAGAAAAGATGGCCTAATAAAAAAGTGTTTGTTGCTGGATTCTCTTTAGGTGGTGCCATAGTTGCTAATTATGTTGGACAAGAAAAGGATGAAATCTATGATCAAATTAAAGGTGCTTTCATTATTGGAGCTCCTTGGGATTTTACTGATGGTACTCATCTTTTAAGAGAAAGTCTTTTAGGTGATCGTCTTTATTCACCACAAATGTGTCAGAATTTACTTAAATTATTAAATAGACACTCAGAAGGTGAATTAAAATCAAATGAATTCATTACCAGATTTAAGACCAATCCTGAAGAATATCAACTTAGAAGTTTAAGAGATTTTGATGATAATTTCACTTCAAAATTATTTGGATTGAATTCATCAATGGAATATTATAGACACGCTTCACCAGTTCAAAGGATCTTTAAGATTAGAGTTCCAACTATTATTATCAATTCAATAGATGATCCTGTGGTTGGTTATAGATCTGTACCAACTGGTGATGCTCCTTTGAATCCTTATACTACCATTATTTCCACCACAACTGGTGGTCATTTAGGTTGGTTTGATATTAAACACAATAGATGGTACCCTAAACCAATTTCAAAATTAATGAAAGAATTGGCTAATTGGGATAAGACTGAAGATGATGTCACCTTACCTTTGGACGCTGACAAGGTCTGGAAACATGATAGGTTATACTATAGTTAACTTTGAATTGTAAATAGTAATTTATAAGTTATAGATCAGTTCTCACAGTTTGCAGCCGAAATTGCAACCGCGAATCGTCATGTCTGTTAACAGTAGACCCCATTTACAATGGGTCAAGGATATAAGAGGACTTGCATCCAACCCTTCAGATAATGATTACTTGAAGATTGATTATATAGATGTGAATTTGAATAATTCTCGGAAATTGATTTTGAATATCAATAAGTTGAGTCAGGGGATTGAACAGCAGACAGTTAAGAACCATGAAGTTAATGAGAGTTTGATCAAGTTACAGAGTGCTAGTAATAGGTTAGATTGGTTGAGGTGATGGTGTTGTTACCATGGCTATGGCTGTATGGGTATGGCTGTATGGTTATGGCTGTATGGGTATGGCTGTATGGGTATGGCTGTATGGGTATGGCTGTATGAGTACGATTGTATGGGTATGGCTGTATGAGTACGATTGTATGGGTATGGCTGCTTAATGACTTGAATGTTAAGGTTCATTGCATAAAAAATACAGAGACTAAAGAAAAAGTACTACTAAAACTCACTCTATTGATAACTAAATGTACGTACACAGAACTTATTGATTCAACCTGATAGGAGCAGATTTAGAATGAACTGAATTCAATTCAGTATCATCATCCCTAGGATTATATTCATTTACTTGAAAATGCTCATCATCAGAATCATCAATTGTGAAATCTTCTAATGCAATTTCATCAGGTTTATAACTTGAATCATCATGTTGTGATAATGGTTGATGTTGCTCTAAATCTTGAGGTGGTCCACTAGGCTTATATCTAAATACAAGCAATGTACAACCAATGATGATTACAATACCTAAAACACTCAAGAAACCTGGTAAATGATGCCAAATCATCAAATCCCATAGAATAGCAAATATCATTTGTGTATATACCACTAAAGCTGCTTCACTTGCCTTTACTCTTTGAACACCAGCAGTTAATGCAAATTGATAAATGAACCCGGTGATACCAATGGCAATGAATAACCACCACTGGTAAGAGTTTTGAGGTATTGCAAATGGAATTGAAGGTATTAACAAAATACTCAATAATGATACAACTGCAGCAGATAATCCGAAATAACTTACTGATAATAAAGGATGAGTTCCCTTACCTAACTTTCTCAAAATGATATAGACTAATGATGCACCAAAAGTCCCGAAAAGTCCAACTGCAGTTGCTAGTAATCTCTTTTCAGTAGAAGAAGATTCTACTGCATCATCAACGTTTGATTCTTTATCAGCCTCTTCCCCAAAAAGGAAATGAGGTTTGGCAATTAATAATACACCGGATAATGATACTAATGAACAAATACCTTCTAGTATTGAATACCTTTCATGTAGAATTACCCAAGCAAGAAATGCAGTAACCAAAGGAACTAAAAACGTAATGGCAACTGCATCACTTACACTCAAGTATAATAAGGAAAAATACATTCCAAAAACACCCAGGAACCCTAATATCCCTCTTAATAGTAACCAAATTCTAACTTCTGGTTTACCAAATGGGGCATCTGGTACAGATTTGGTGGTATACATATAGATAAGACAAAGAACATAAGTGATTGTCATTCTAACAAATAAGATTTGAATTGGATGGATTTTAGTTTCAAATTCTTTATCAGTAATCAACAACTTACAAGCTGTTATCATGATGGAATTACATGCTTGGGCAAACACCAAAAGCCCATATCCGATGTAATTTTCTGGAATTGAATTATATGCCAGTTTTAATTTAGAATAATAAGAATTGGGAACACCATCCCTCGGTATAACAAATGGTGATGATCTTTCTTGATTCATAAATGTGTATTCCTCTATGGCCTTTGTGTAGTATCAGGTATGTAGTAAATATAAAATACGGATCAAAAGGGCTATGGATGGAACTTTATTTCGATAAGTCGCACTTATCAATGTCATGTCTATGCAGTTCATTACAATTCCTAATGTGGCACCGAGCCTCACTAAACATTGGCAATAGGGCGTGAGTATTTCTTCATTGGATAGATAAGGCGATGCTTAAAAGTGTATAGGCGGATATACATGAATCTCGACCGATTGAGAGTTTACAGAGTCTAAGTGGCTGTAACCCCATACAACTGTTTAGCATATATTTAGTTATGTACGCACTTCTTTACAATTCTCCGGGCAGAAAACGGTGACGATCTGAGACTGACGAAATTTAAAGTACTGCACCAAAACCAAAAGTGATTTTGATACTTCTTATATAATAATCCTCAAAATTATTCTTGACCCTATCTTCTTCACCAATTGGGATACCTGAGAACTTAACTACCATTTTAGTCTCTGAGGTACCTTGATTTAAGCTGATATCTAATTTAGCATAATGTCCATCTTTCCAATCTTCTAATCTCCAATCCTGGACTATATGCTCGTTTTCAACTAATTTGGTAATTTTACCATTAATGGACCCACCGAAGAATTTAAACACTGATCCTTGTTTTGCAGGTAAGGGATCAATTAAAGGAGGTGATCTTGACCAAGCTGCGATTCTTTGAGGATCTAATAATGTTATGTACAATTGTTCAGCTGTGGTGTTGAAAGTTGGTTCTAAATGTAAAGTTGAGGTGTTATACTTAGGAACATTACCTGCTGGTTTAGCTGAGGCTGATGGTGTAGTCTTGGCAGTTGATGTAGTGGATGTAGTGGTAGTGCTTGCTTTAGTTGGAGCAATCTTAGAATCAGATTTTGAATTCTTTTGTTGGTTTTCTTTAGTAAAAACACTCTTAACTTTATCTTCTTCTAATTGAATATCTTTACTGTGAGTTTCAATCAAATTCGTACCAAATGACCCTAAAATTGATCTTATCTTAGGAATCAAATCTGACTTAATAAGTGATCTGATCTCATCTTTTTGGGAGTTTTCGTTATAAACAGAAATATCGAATTGAATTTCTTCTGGCTCAGTATCATAAGCTAACTCTGGAATAGTTATAGATCCATCCACAGGCTCATCTTTGACTTTCCCATCATATTTCAATATGATCTTTAAATCGAATAAGGAGATAACTTTACCTTTACGTTGACTTACTTCACAATCACCTTCAACTGAAGAGACCGAGGCAATTTCAACGGACTTATCATCTTTGGTCGATGATAAGCCTTTAAGGTTTTCATTGAAGTAGTCCTTGGACCATGAAAGACAATTCTTATCGACCCAATGCCAATTATTTGGATTATTAACAACCATAGTTAGTTGAAATTTCGCAGTGATTTTCTAGAACTTATCATGAGCGTACAGGTCACGTGATCAATGCTTAGAATGTAAGAGAAGCTATTGGAAGATATTGTTTTGGTGGTTTAGATATTAAGGCAATAGAACACATGTGTCTTGTGTTAGTGTTTCTCAGTACTGCGGTATATGCTAAGAATCCTTCTGTAACAGTGATAAAAACAAGAGGGAGAGACTAAGTTGCAACAAGATGCAGCAGCACAGCATACTATTTACATTATATCTCTATCACTGGATTCTTCAAAAATTTCAGCTAAACAGTCGAAGTCCTCGCCTTTATACTTTTCCCATCGAGAATCTCCGTTTACTTCCTCCTTGGTATCCGAATGACCGAAATCAAATATGTACACGGTTCCGTTATCAAATAACAAATTCGCAACTCTAATATCATTATGCACGATACCAGCGTTATGAATAATCTTAAGTTGTTCTTGGGCCTGTCTGTAAACAGCCTTGGTACGAGGAATCTTGCCGGAATCAATGTACCGTGATATTATAGCCATACCTTCAATTAATCTTCCAATACCTCTGTCATACTGAATCTTGACTTCTTTGTGGTGCAAATATACGTTGTAGTAACTTTCTGCTTTGAGCATTCTTGCTACAGCATCTCTCTCCCTATAGTAGATTCTTTTAACAATCCCTTGCACCTCACTATCGTTGCATTTGGTCCAGGAGTTGTGATACTTTAGTGGATCATAAATCTTCATTACCACATATTCTTCATCACCAATCTTATCAGTAATGACTTCCTTCAAGTACTTGGCCTTGATTTTGTAGACAGTACTCCAGTTTTCTTCAGACCTTTGCAAGAGAGTAGCCCCAGATTCGAAGTTCAATGCTAGTTCCTCTGATACTAGTTCCCTTAGACTGTTCTTGCTCAATTGCCTTTTTGGTGACTTTTTCATTAGAGTCATCACAGAAGGAAATTTATCATAAAACTCACTAGAGTCCGAAGCCAGAAGAGCACTTTGTAACAAATATACCAACCCTTCAAGCAAAGTGGGCCCATGACTATCCTTATCCAATACCCTTGCTTTATATGGTATTATCATGTCTTGGTCTCTACTAATAGGACTCTTACAGAACTCAACTAGAACGAGATAATTACCATCACTCAATGCACCATATCTTACTTCCGCAGTGACCATATATGCTTGAAGTTGTTTAATACTACCCACCATAGCACGTGAGCATAGCATATTCTGAGTTTCTTCGAGTGTAGTAGGAAGATGGTCAAAAAATAATGGTTTCTTCATCTCAATGATACAAATTGGTTTACCCAGCTTGCCGAAAACAGTGATATCTGGTATAAGATTAGCACCCGTGGCACCCAAACGAAGAAGTGGGGTCTGATCTATTGCAAGGTATCGATGGCGTTTGGACTTGGGAAGACGCAAGCTGAAGCAAATTTGATCAACAACTTGTCCAAAAGAAGTCTCCACGTCTGCCTCAGGTGGACCTTGCAATGTAAATGGTGTCAGTAAGAAAATCCTGCAAAATCTACGGCCAACGCAAGTATTAACATATTCCAACAAGATTGGCGTCATCTCTTCATCACTAAGCATATTGATTACATTTTGCTCAAACCCAATATGTAATTGTCCACGTATTACTTCTTCACTAGTACGTCCACGCGTGGAACGACCTCTACTTGTCGTATCTAGTCTACAGGCTCCTTAGATCTCATAAATCAACAATGGCATGGACAACAAAAAGTGGACCATTTTTGGAGGTGGATTGATGGGCCACACTTCTTGTATGTATAGTTCACAGGCTTCCACATCGAGATCATCTTCACCATTTGCCCTTAATAGTGCATTCATGAGCCGCAGATACTTCAATCGACCACCAGGAAACATTTGCTTATAGTCAAGAAAAGTATAACCATCAGCAAGGGTTGTGTTGTAGTTGTCCGTAATAAACTGCCAAACTCTCTGTTTATGTAATTGATCTAAGTCATCCATTATTTGCCAAGCTCTCTGCTAATGATGTTCAAGTAAAATTGATATGTGTTCTCATGTTCGGTGGTGTAGAGCGCTACTGATGAAAAATGATCACCACAAATAAGGCCAGTTTTGGAAGTTTTTAGAAATTATATATTCATAAATGGCTACGTATATCTTCATTTAAACTCACAGGTCATGATAGGTAAACCTAAGCATCAACTTCCATGGCATCAAATGTAACAACAGTTTCTTCAACATCTAATATATCCGTTACACTCTTCTTCAATACTGCAGTTGTGCCCCTGGCAAATTTATATGATCTTGATTTTTCAGCTCTGACATTTGGTGTTAAATAATTTCTGTGTAATTGTGCATCTTTACCAACTTCCATAACACATAAATCGACATTTGAACCTGACCCTAAATCATTCCAAATCCCAGATTCAATGGCATCAGCACATAATTTCATTGCTTCTTCTTTAGTCATATCAGGTTTAAATCCAGTTTCTAAAACTGCCATGGCTGCTAAAGAACCCGATCCTAATGATTGATACTCTCCAATATCAGTTGATCCATGAGCTTGAACTGACATTAAATGAGCTCCTGTGGCATCAGTACCAGCAACAATAAGATAAGCTCCCAAATGACCTTGATATTTGAATAAGTGTTGCTTCAATAATGTCAATGCAGTTATAACTCTTGGTGGTCTGTTTTGACCTAATGAATGTAATTCTAAATTTGATGCAATTAGTTGTGTTACCATTTCAGTATCAGCAGCAGTACCTGCACCAGCACACCAAATCTTAGGAGCCAATCTATGTAATTTTTCACAATTCTTATCAGCCACTATACTACCAGCAGTTGCTCTTGTATCTGCTGCAATGATGACTCCTCCTTTGAATTTACATCCAACAATTGTAGTACCAGTTGATGTGGCAGTTGGTTGACCAAATCCTTTGGCACTTAAGAATTTATTTCTTTGATAATTATCAAAACTTAATCCTGGCATTTCCAATTATATATGTACAATGTATTATCCACAAATCCGATGTATTATCCACAAAGCCAACGTATAATCCACAAACCCAATTCCTATAGATAATAGATAATAACGATTTTGCCTTCAGAACTGCGAACCTTCAAATTTGAGAATAGGTCGCGCGGTGTCGTGCCAAACTCCAACAGATCGAGATTTAGAAAAATACTACAACTAATGGACCGTTATAATTATATATCTCCGGCACGAGTTAAGGTTCTTTTGGTACCAGTGAATCACAACCTAGGTCCACAGTTTAAGGCTCAATGTGACTTGCTACGAAGTTGTAAGGAGATCCGATTATTGGATGTAACGCCAATGACAGATTTGAAGTACTTTAATCCACAAACATCGCCAAATGGAAGAATTCTTATGGAACTAACAACTTCAATTCCTGATAATGAATCGATTTTCCTTCATGATTTCGAACCTTATAGGAAGACGTTCATTGTTATAGGAGTTGGAGAATATAATCATGGAACTGATAGAGGTACTTGTGAACAATACAATCAAGAATTAAAGAAAAGGTTCCCTAGTTCAATTGTCCATAACTCAATAATGTTTAATACCCCAATTGACAAAATTGAACAATTTGATCCTAAGGCCAATCATATGATGAAACTGTCGTTCTTTCATAATGCACAATTACCAAATCAATTAGAGACTATAATGTGTGAAATAAGTAGGAATTTCTTATACCATCTTGACGAATATGCATTGTCATATAGTAACATAACATTAAGATCACCAGTATCAATATCTGATAGTCAATTGTTGACAAAAACCATCACCAAGGCTCAAAAACGATTATCGTCGGGAACATCATCAGTTAAAGTATCATTTAATTCTACTACGACATTAACTCCAAATGAACTTAAAAGTAAAACCCAAGTCATTCACAATGGGCGTCATTCCAAGCTAAGGGCATCGTTCTTTCTTTTGGCTGGGAAGTACACAGAGGCCTTAAACCATTTCACTGAAGCGGTGTTATATTTACGAAAGACTGAAGATTATATGTGGCTAGGAAGTGCACTCGAAGGTATCGGAGTTCTGATTATTCTTTTGAACTATACGGGAATGAATTATCAATTACAAGGGCCAGTTTTGTCGACAGTACTTCATATACTGAAGAGTAAAGTGAGAGACATAAATGATCGAAACTCTAGTGAGAGTTTATCAGGCGTTGGTAGTCCTAATGTAGGCCATGGCGCAAATGGTCATGGTGTAAATGGTAGCCCTGCTGCCAATGGAACTCAAAGTGTAAATGGTAGTCCTGGAAATGTCAATCACAGCCCAATCAATAACCAGAACAGTGATGGTCAAAGCACTACAAACAGCAGTAAATTCACATCCCCTCGTAACTCATTCAGCACTTCAGGTCTCAGCTTGAATCTACCATCACTTACATCAGCACCAGATCTAAATACCCTTCCAATTCCGGAGATTGTCAAGCTCATCAATTATAAAGTCAACGACTATTTCCAGCTAAGCACTAATGATTTCGAAAATACAGTTCCTGATTTGGTCTACATTGAATCAACGTTACGACACTTACAATACATTTTATCCATATTTAGACATGGGCCTTTAATCAACCAACAGCTATTTGAAAATATCGTCAATGGACAATCATTACCACCATCAATCCAATCCAATCCTTGGTACAATAAAAACAACATTCTCAATGAGTTAGATAAGATCTATAGCTTACAATTGGTTGATCTTAATTTAATCGATTCATGTAGGATTTATTGTAAGTTGGCATCAGTTTATAATGAATTGAAGATGTATAGAAAGCAGGCATTTTCATTAAGAACATTGCTAGTAGCCATTTTACCCGAATTATCATCATATCCATTATTTGATCCAGCACCTAATAATAGTGATAATTCTATCCAGCAGTCCATTTCTTATATAACCAAAGTCACAACTGAATTGTCAGCTAATAATAGTATCAAAGAAATTCTTAGTGAATTATTCCAAATCTACGATATCAATAAACAACCAGAATATTCAATTGTTGATTCTGCCAACACATCAAACAATTGGAATTCTCTTCAATTGTCAGTTATAAAGTTAGCCATCAAAGTCTTCGAAAACCTAAAGGATTATAACTCATTAGCAAATATTTATTGTCTTATCCTAACCAGGTATATTCACTGTTTGCCCATGGATGATGAATTAAAACTCAAAGATAGAATTTTATCACTCACAAGACAAAACATACCAATACCATATTGGGACCCATTCCTCGTAAGAGATGTTAAATTTATAGTTAATAAGAACCAACAGGAATTGATACCATTTTCGGAATATTCTGGTGTTGAAATTGGTGATTTAGTTACTCCAGCTTCAACTCCAATACCTACCCCAGTACCAACAGCTCAAAACACTCCACAGATCAATTCACCATTTATTTTCGATCCTTTCAAGAAGTTAAATAACGTATCAAAGGACCAATTGATCATTAAAGATGAACTATGTCATATAAGGATCACCTTACAAAATCCATACAGTTTTGAGTTAGAAATCAATGATATTGAGGTTGTTAGTAGTTTGAGAGTACGTACTGTTAAGCTGGGTACAAGAAGTGGAGGATCAGGTCAATCAAGTGGAAGTAATGGATCTGGAACCATTTCTGGGCCATCTGGGCCATCTGGAGGACTACTCGGACCATCTGGACTTTCTGGAGCACCTTTAGGACCATCGGGGCCATCTCCGTTAGGACCAGCAGGACAAGCAAAAGGATCACAATCCAAATTAGGTCTAAGTTCAAAGAAAACTATTGACAATTCTCCTACTAACACCACCCTTATTGTCCCACCAAAAGGATTCGAAAACTTTCTGGTTCCTTTTATTCCATTAGAATCCGGTACTGCAATCATAAAAGGGTTCAATATAACAGTTGGTAATTGTAGTTCAAGATTCTTTCCTATAACTGATGAAGAACTTAACCCAAATAAAATCAAACTAAAACCAGAAATTACCAAATACGGTAATGATGATGTGGGAGAAGGATTTGGTAATGAAGATCCACTTTCATCTATAGTTAACAATTTAACTCATAATAGAATATCCAATAGAGTCAACACTAAAGAACTTAAATTGAATGTGGTAGAACCTCAACCAACTTTATCATTGATTGAATTGCTGGTAACTAATGGATGGCTAATGTTACTTGAAGGAGAGAAGTATCAATTCTCTATAACATTGATCAATCGTTCGTCACAGCCAATTAATTATTTATCGTTTTCCTTTTGGGACAGTACGATTCTTAGTCTTACCAAGAAGCTTAGTACCACAAACTTAACAGCTTTGGAAGTATATGAACTAGAATGGTACTTGTTGAAGTTTAAAAGTTTCAAGATCTTGAACAAACGGGAAATAAATGAGAAGTATAAGCCTATAAAAGGAAATAAAGAGATCAAGATTGATTATGAGATTACTGGGAAAAAGGGTATGGTTGATCTGAAAATGATTTTAGAGTATGGTAATAAGTTAAGTGATTTAACTAAAAGTTTCTTAAAGACGATTGAAATCCCCTTACATATGACAGTACTCCCATGTATTGAAATGATAAATTTTGATATAATTCCATTATTTTCTTCAGGCATAGAATCGTTAACTATTAATGATGATACCACCAATGCCAACCTTGAAAACTTAAAGAAGTTTGTTGGTACTACTGATGTTTCTGATTATTGTTTGGTTATCATAGATTTACGTAATTCATGGACTGAAGACGTTGAAATCGATGTTTCATTAGACCTGACAAGTTTCAATGTATGTGATACTATAAAGTCTAAAATCACATCAAGGTACCTTTTGCCTATTAAACGAGTTAATAGTCAAGATCTAGATGTCAAGCAAAGAATTCCTTCGTTGAGAAATAAGCAGTATGTCAAAGACTATTCACTTACAGAACTGGAAGATTTAGATATGAGACAAAATTTCTGGTTACGTGATGATTTATTGGCTAATATCCGTGGAACATGGCGTACAAACGGAAGAAAAGGAGATATTGATTTCAGAAGTTTGAGGCTTACATCCAAGATGATCAACTGTTTACTTTATCCCAGAATCAGGATAACTCATGAGATCATAGATGAAGATAATGGTGAGATCATAATCAAACAAGACAATCAATTCGAGCTTAAATCGGAAACGTTCTATACTATCAAGACCGTAATAACCAATTATGATGACGTGCCTATTCATGGAAGCTTAAGACATATACCACTTCAAGTCAACAGCAGAGACCAGAATGTTGATAAGAAGATGTTAATCAATGGATTATTGCAAGTAAAATTGGAAGAAATTGTCAAGGGCCTGAAAAAGGAAATTTGTATGAGTTTCATAGTATTAGAGAATGGAGAATTCGAATGGGGGGCATTATTAGAGATTAAAGAGGGGGGGTATGTTATTAGTAGAGAGCCTGTATACATGAGAGTAGGGAACGATGAGAACGGTGAGAACCTGGGGAAATAATAGTGAGGCAGTTACAGTGAAAGGAAAGGTTTAGCGAATATTGGATGTTAAGCCTGCGTGTTGTGTAAAAGAGTGGAATTTTCGTTGGTAGTTCAAGTATCATAAGAAATAGTATACATGGTATTAACACATATTAACACATGGACAAGCACAAACACATAAACATCGACATACATAACACATAACATATGAACAGACTTATGCATATAGAATATTAATATATTCTCTTATAACTATAGCTATTTACAACCAGACTAATCAGTTAGCACGCCAAACCACCTATTGTGACCATACCTCTGACTCATTGCCTCATCTCCCGTATCATCCCCGTACAATCTACCTCATCTCTTAGTACCGGGTGCTAACTTAAAAGGTAACTCTTGTGCACCTTCCGCTTCCAATTTCTTAATATACCTCTCCCTCTGAATGTCATTATACCTTTTTTCCTGGAAGTATTTAAACCAAGACTCAACACAATTGTTTTTGAATTGGTCTCTTAATTCACCACAGTTCTTATTGACGTTATCCTTTTGTTTTGGATCCAAAGAATTATCAATTTGATTAGTAGACAAACATTCAAAGAATTTATCTCTTGAATCCCAACATATTTTTCTCGACGACTTATTAGGAGGATTAGATTCTTTTGTATCAGTACTGAAGAATCCCATAGTTAACAACTTGAAAAAATTTGAGTGCGGACAAAATGTATGAAGTAGATTATCAAGGTGATCCAAAGGATTTGGAACATACCCAATTTAAGATCAGATACAGGTCAGATAGTTCAGAGCCACTTCCCACAGTTAAGATTCTAGGAACTGGTGGTACAATTGCATCCAAAGGTGTTAGTGCCCATCAGACTGCTGGTTATAAGGTAGATTTGACTATCGAAGAGTTGGTTAAGACCATCCCTGATTTAAGTGGTACATGTACTTTACATTATGAACAAATCTTGAATTTGGATTCTAAGGAAATCGGTGAAAAGGAACTTAAAGTGATCTATGAGAAAGTTCAACAGGATTTGACCCAATACGATGGGATAGTCATAACCCATGGTACTGATACTATGGAAGAAACTGCATTCTTTTTACAGTTCACTATCAACACCACTAAACCTGTTGTTCTTTGTGGTTCCATGAGACCATCTACGGCCATCTCATCAGACGGGCCCATGAATTTGTATCAGGCTATTGTTATAGCTGCAAACAAACAAAGTTGGAATAGAGGAATCTTGGTAGCCTTCAATGATAGAATTATTTCTGGCTATTTCCTTAAGAAGTCCAACGCTAATTCGTTAGACACTTTCAATGCTATTGGACAAGGTTATCTTGGTAATTTTGTTAACAATCAATTGTGTTATTACTTCCCACCTTCAAAGCCAATGGGTGTATCTTTCTTACCATTACCTACTGACTTTACCTTACCAGAAATCCCAATCCTTTTCGGTCATCAAGGGTTCAATGATGATTTAATTGACTTAGTACTTGAATCAAAATCTTTGAATACTAAAGGTTTGGTTATTGCAACAATGGGTGCAGGATCATTATGTGATTCCACCAACAAGAGAATTTTACACCTTAGTAATAAACATAACATCCCAATCATTTACTCCAAGAGGTCAATGGATGGTATGGTACCTATCGGAAGCTTACCACTGTTTGAAGGTATAAGAAACGAGAATATCATTGCAAGTGGATCTATCAACCCACAAAAGGCAAGGATCTTATTACAGCTTTGTTTAGTTAACGGGTTAGAGATAGGAGATATCAAATTTTATTTCAAGAAAGTATATGGGGGCTCATAGTCCTCGAACTCTATCTTCGTTTAATGCACCAGTCCACTAGTCCCATTCCACCATCCCAGTCCACCAACCCTCATAGATAATAGACTCAACAATACATATATTCAATTAAACACCCACTAAGAATTCTTATAAGCCGCATCAACTTTATCCTTACAACTCTCTAAAATTTTCTTTCTTTGTAACTTTTGAGCACTGGTGACGAATCCGTTTTGTGGAGTCCATTCATCATCTAGTAACACAATGTTTTGTAATAATTCAATCCCTTTCAATCCGAGAGGTTTAGCAGTTGATAATAATGATTTCAAAACTTGTTTGATAACTTTTGGATCATCAACTAATTCACTTAAATCCTTGTTCTTCAAGTCAGAATCAGAGAATGTGTTGGTTTCTTTTAATAATTGCCTCAAATGATGCTCATTTGGTATAATGATAGCAACTGGTTTGACTTTAGTTTGATCAGCATAAACACAAATATTTAAAACAGTTGGGTTTGATCTGTAAACTGATTCCAATTTTTCTAAAGCAATGTATTCACCGTTCAAAGTTTTGACTAAATTCTTTCTACGGTCAATGACTCTTAAGTTACCATTTTCAGTCCATTCACAAATATCACCAGTTTTGAACCAACCATCTGGTGTAAAAGCCTCAGAAGTTTCTTTTTCATTCTTGAAATATTCCTTGGTGACTGCCTTACCGGTTAATAATAATTCACCTTGGTTGTTTTTGGCAAAATATCCGGCATCTGGGACATCAATTAATTTGGCAGTTAAAGATCCTAATAAACAACCGGCAATGTCATGTTCTAAATGAGTAAAATCAACAACACTAGTATTGGCAACGGTTTCAGTTAATCCATAACCAATCAACATTGGACAAATCAAATTACTGATGAAGATTTGTGCATCTAAACTGATTGGTGATCCTCCATTAAGACAATATCTTAAACAACCACCAGTAGCAGCTTTAACTTTCTTGAAAATCACATCAAAAATGTTGGAACCAGGAATGTTATAGTCTTTAAAAGTTAATTTAGCCTTAAATGCTAACCAAAAGATCTTTTGACTGAAAGGTGGCAATTCTTTGACTTTTGCTAAAACTCCCTTTCTGACACTTTCCCAAACTGCAGCAACTCCAACCATAATAGTTGGTCTGAATGCAACTAAATCACTTTGACAATTCTTACAGGATGCATCGGTTAAGGTCTTAACATTAGCATAACCAAGACATCCTCCCCACCAAATACTGGTCAATTCGAAAGCTAATTCGAAAATATGAGCTAATGGTAAAAATGCTACAATACGATCATTGTTATGAACCAAATTTCTACCGACAACTGTAGAAATACCCCCTAGTCCTGCTAAGACATTTTCATGAGTTAAGACAACCCCTTTTGGATCACCAGTGGATCCAGAAGTATACATAATACAACTTAAATCTTCAGGTTTGGCCTTCTTGATACTCAAGTCCAAACTTTCAGGGTTTGATTCGGACTTACCTAAAGCAATGATTTCATTGTAACTAATGAATTTAATGTCAGGTCTTTCTTTCAAGATCTTTTCCTTGGAGGTTAATGCGTCTTTATATAATTTACCTCCTTGTCTTTTGTCTTTAGGATCAATGTCTTCACTGTGAATGACGTATCTGATATGAGTAGCTTTAGCTAAAGGTTTGATCAAATTACCTAATAAAGCATTATCAGTGAAAACCCCATTAGACTCGGTTTGTAATAAACTATGAGTTAAACCAGCTTCACCTAAAGTATCATAAGCAGTAACAATTGAAATGTTTTGTGATTGAGTTGCTAAATAGGTTTGCATCCATTTATGACTAGTAGCAGCAAAAATATGAAGTTTATCCTTTTGATTTGGTTTCAATCCTAATTTGACTAATCCCTTACCATAATCAACAACCAATTGATATAAATCTGGATAAGTAATATAATGATAATCGGAATTTTCGAAATATAGCCATTCCTTATCAACAAAAGTTTCTTTACCATCAATGACTTTTCTGACTTGCTTAACTTCACTATGGATTTCTACTAAATCTCTCCAACCCATTGCATTTCTACTACCATTTCTATTAACACATTCTTCAAAAAATTGCCATAAATTAGTAGCCTTAGAATCCAATGGTCTTGTAACTGCACCTGCCTTTTGAGTGGCTTTTCTTCTTGGAGCGGTTTCACCGGGTTTAGCTTCACCAACTTCTACAGTATGTTGATAAACCATTTTCAAACGTTAATATAATTTCAATCAAGATTTATTATAATTTTTAGGGATACAATCAGTTTAGACTTAAGTAGAATTCTTGAGAAAATTTTTGGGGAAAGAGAGAGGAGTCGCACGACATTTTCCCTGTTCCTCGCTGTTTTAGGAAGTTTTGCTTTAAATTGGCGGTGACGCTTAAGTACTATCTATCAAATAATGTCGTACCATCTCGGGTCTATGACCGCACAGTTCCATCAATTTTTTGGGTGCCACTAAAATTTGTATGACATATCGCATTGTTGCTGTCTTTTTTTTTGGGTACAGTAGATACATGTGAGTGTTAATGCGTTATCAGAGGTTGATGTTTATAGTTTAAACCTTAAATAGTTATCAGAAGTGTCAAGGATTATTTAGGAAACTTAAAATCCTAAAGTTGGGTAAGGCTTAATGGAGAGCTGCATGTTAATCCGAGGACTATTATCGATTAGGTTATTATGTTACCGTTTAAGGGGATTATCAATTTCAACGGGTTAATTAGGATCCGTTTCTTTACTTACTTTTGAGCTATGGTTTTAAGCTACATCCTTTGGATATTACGCCTCCACATTAAAAAGTCTTCTTTCAATGCCAAGAGTGAGGGGTGCATATGTAGATTGACCACTGGCTATACCCTTTATAAGATCATGCTAGCTTAAGTATACGAAAATTTTACGAGACATTTAATATTTCTACATGTAGCAAAGAGTTTCTTGTAGTTACTGATTTTTTACTGGTAACGTCAAGGTCCTGCATTTTAGCTATTTTTAGAACTATTGTTGAATTCTTAGTATGGCTTGATGGTTCTCAGACATTGTAAACGAGTCTCATCTTCACCACTGCCCTCACAGCTCTCACCCAGCTTCACTGGTTCCCTCAGCTCAGTAGTCGCGTCATGAGAATTGCATTTATTCATCCTGATCTAGGTATAGGTGGGGCAGAAAGACTCGTAGTAGATGCCGCCGTAGGACTACAAGAATTCGAAAACGAAATAACCGTTTACACTTCTCATTGTGATAGGTCACATTGTTTTGAGGAAGTTTCATCAAATTTACTTCATGTTAACGTATTAGGTGATTTCTTACCCACCAATATCTTAGGCAAGTTTCATATATTATGTGCTATACTAAGACAATTATATCTTGTAATTGTGCTTATAATAACACAAGAAATCAAGAATTACGATTTCTTCATAATCGATCAATTATCGATATGTATCCCATTATTGTGTTTATTCAAACTGCCACAAACAAAGATTTTATTTTACTGCCATTTCCCAGATCAATTGTTATCTATACCAAAAGGCTGGATAAAACAACTTTACAGAATTCCCTTTGATTGGTTAGAAGAGTATACTACTAGTTTAAGTGATAAAATAGTTGTCAATTCTTTATTCACTAAATCTGTATTTCATAATACTTTTAAATCCATTAAAACCGATCCTGATGTCATTTACCCTTGTGTTGATATAAATCAAGGTATAATTGAAACTGCTGATGATAAACTTGCTGATGACGAAGTTGATGGTTTCTTTAAACATCATCATTTCATTATTTCAATTAATAGATTCGAACGTAAGAAAAATATTGAATTAGCCATAAAAGCTTTCAGTAAGTTTAAATCCAAGGCTGAAAAGGCTGGTAAAAAAGTTCCAATCCTCGTAGTAGCTGGAGGGTTTGATTCAAGAGTTGCAGAAAATGTTCAATACCTACAAGAACTTGAGAAGTTATCTGATTCTTTAGATCTTAAACATTTCACTATAAGATCAAAACTTTTAGTTTTACCACCTTCAACGAATGTTCTATTCTTACCAAGTATCAAAACTTCCTTAAAGAAAGCCTTGATCAAGAAGAGTGATCTTTTGTTGTATACTCCCAGAAATGAACATTTTGGTATAGTACCAGTTGAAAGTATGTTATTCAAGACCCCAGTGTTGGCTGCAAATAATGGTGGCCCTCTTGAATCGGTGGTCAATTATTATGAAGACAAAACTAATGCTACAGGTTTCAATGTGGAATTAAATGTTGACAAATGGTATGAAACTTTAGTGGACTTCTATGATTTATCAGAGGATGAAATCACTCAATTAGGTGACAATGGGTTTAAATCAGTTTTGAAGAAATTCCTGAGATTACAAATGAGTAAAGAGTTCTTGTCGAGTTTAAGTAGTGCAAAGACTGAAGATAAAGGAATTTTGTTGAAGATAATCGGACAAGGTAGTTGGATTTTTTTATTATTGGGGGTTATCTTGGTATACTTTTTAGTGTAAGTTCATTGAAACGTAAACGTAGATGAGTTAGTCATAGAAACAGGTTACTAGAATATAATTAAATAGAGATAACCCTAATGTATACATTTATATTCATCATACCTGTTGTACACCGTTCCTTCTATTTACAGTTCCATATCTACCGTTCCATACTATTTACAGTCACACCTATGTCCTCTGACCTCGTTCATTACCATCGTCTGACAATTCACTGAACATCCTTCGAAAAGACCTCCAAAAATTCATCTTCTCTACTGGTCTTTGTGGCACAGCTTTTGCTGTTTCAAAAAGACTCAAGAACCCTTGATTAGTACTACTATATATAACTTCATACTCTTCACTATTCAACAATTCTGGTAACTTATCATAAGTTCGATCAAATGCTTCATCGATCTCTTCTTCAATCACCAATTTCATCTTATGGAAATTCAGTGATGGTGCTTGTAAGTTATAATCTCTTATTGAATTGTTAATAGCATTGATCTTCTCATAAATATAGTTATAATTGGTTTGAATGAATTTCAGTTTGAGCTGGTCCTTAGGAGGAATAGCACCATGAACCCTAACCACTTTGACAAGATTGTACTCCATAATCTTTTTAAACTGTTTGATGTCATTAGTTATGCTTTGTTGGTTCTCAATCCATGGTGGTAAGACATCTTGTTTACTTAGGATCTGATTAACAAAGTATGCGGTGTTTGTGGCATTACTTAAATGTTCTTTATTAAGAGGTTTGCCTCTAACTTTGTCCATATCAGCATCCTCAAACTGACCTGTCTTGAGATTTATCTTTGAGTTGATTTTGGATGTGGCAATGGTATTGACAAGGTTCAAGGTAACATTGGGATTGGCTGTGTTTAATAACATGTTAGGACCAAGAAACCGTTCCTGGTACAATTTCTTGAAGTCGTCAGTATCATCTTGTTGTAATGGATTGACTTTATTCTCTTTATATTCGTTACTAATCTCTTTAGCCATAACTAATCTCTTACTTGGATTCTTATATTTCTTTGGTTTCGGCTTCAGGTCCACTATCATTCGGAAACTGGCATCTTTAGTAGACTCTTGACCATCCCATGGTTTCAGTGAAGCGATATCTTTACCGTGCTTGTTATATTTCAACAATGTCTCCAGTTTAAGGTACCCTAACTGATTTGAATATTGGGCATCGAATTTCAGTTCTTCTGATAATTTATCACCTAGTTTTTGATGTAGAGCATTTTTGATTTCTGTAGATGTTTCTATGGATGCTTTGTTTTCTAGAATTTCTTGGAATCGTCTTGATAAGGCTGAGTTGTGATTAAACCTTCTTATCATGGTGGATCATTCCGCACTAATTGCCTGCTTCACCGGTTTGGCACTGGTTTGGCACTGGCACTAGAGGCATTGGGTGAGGTAGGGAATGAATATCTTTCATATCATTCAATCTATGAATATGATGTTAAGGTTAGAGAATAGCCACTTGTGATGACGATGAGATGGCTTGAGTTGTGTACACAATTGCCTGTTATCTTGTGCCTAGGGCTTAATACTTAGTGCTTTGGGCCAGGGCTCTGTGTCTGGTACCTGTGTCAGGTGCTTGTTTCCAGTGCCTACTACCAGTCTACACCTAATACCACTTCTCAGAAGAAAAGATTCGTAAAATCAAATTCACTGTCATCCAAATTACATATGACAGCATATGCTTTTGTTGTGTAGAATCTCTCACCCAGTGTTAGGAGCATCAATCAACCGAGTCTAAGTCTTGTGCACGTTTAATACACGAATCATAAGCATGGCTGAATGGACCTTAAAATTTAGTTATGAAACTTACACTGCAGGATTAAGTCATTTTGCACCTGCCATACTTTCTGCCATCATGTGATAAGTTGAACAGATTAATGTCTAGACAGTTTCATCACCAATTGTAATTTTAACCATTTAGAGTGATGACGAATTCGACAAGTCTCATCCCTACGAGTTTTGTGTTCATAAATCGTGTTTCAATTGGATCCATGAACGACAATAGACTATGCGAATTGGTGGTTGTGCATCCCTTATCAACTCCTTCAAAGTATCACCACCTTAGGATTATGTTGCTCTCATTATATTCAAGACATTGCCAATATGTGCCACTGCCAATGTCTTGTCTTATCCTACACAACAGAGATCATAGAGACTTATCAAATTCACTTTTATTCCTAATCTACAATTCTATAATGAGGTAATTGTGAGCCTTTCCCTTAGTCCACCCAAATAAAAATTTTCGTTATAGCCACATTACCTATGGCTCAGTTTCATTGCCTTGATCTACAAGGCATAAAATATCAATATTCCACATCCAGATACAACCATCATGAGGAAGATTAATTTCAAAAAGAACCAAAACACATCTTCTCTTTTACCTCCAGCAGTTTGAATCAACTGACTCTCTAATTCGACTTCACTTAATTTCCTATGATACTTGTTAGGCTTGTCTTTTGACTCATCGTCTGAATATGCTGAGTTTATGGAATTAATCGATAAACTATATTGCCTTTTTGGTTTATCAACGTTTGAAGCTGATCTTGATCTCTTAGTTTCGAGACTTGGAAACCTTTCTTGCATTATAAGTGTTTAATCTGAACAATTGTTGTGTTTGTGTTGTGTTTGTGTTATATTTGTGTTATTTTTGTGCTATTTTTGTGTTATTTTTGTATGTGCTTGCCTTTGTGTTTAACAAAAATAACTTACACTAGTAAATAAATAACAATAAAGATTAATCTCAGGAAATTAGTTTTTATATATTAGAATTGGTGCACGCACCCCGGCCCCCTCATACTAATGCCGTAGGACATGACTGGAATTAAGGCTCTTTTGGGAGTATGAGGGTGAGGCTTTCACGTTATCGGGCTGCCTGTATATAAACCGAAATATTGAGTGACTTATACGACAGTGAAACGTTTCATTTGTGATGGGGGGGAGGGTGAGTTCTTAGAGATGGGGATGAGAGGATGAGATAATTTGATGCGGTTATGTATGTGGGAATTTGTTTGGGAATTTGCAATCGTTAGTATGAGAATGTATCTGAGTTTGTGTTAGATTGTGATATATGTACTTTTGGAGAGAAGTTAAATTTATGGCAAGACTGGTTTGATGGTTCCTTTGGTGTTTTTTATCATACTTAGCAGGGTTTTTACTTAATAGGTCAAATAGCTGTACAGTAGAAGAATTGTATGATGGAGAATTCAATGACGGACAATTCAATGACGGACAATTCAATGACCTGGCAATTCAATGATCCTTGTTCTTAGTGACAGGTTTCACTCACCCTCCATAGAGCCCACCATCATCTCCCATATTTCTCATCTTGTACTTCGACTAGCATAAAACAGATCATATGATCAGATTCATGTTATGATGTCAATCACACGTCACCAAAAAACCCTACGTTCAACTACAACAAACTAAAGTAAAACCACCAACCCAGCAGTCCATATACCACTACAGTAATATACCCCTGCCCTTAGAGTTAACCCGTTCACCCTATCAAAGTTCACCCCCAAGCTCAATATCTCATTCTACCCTCTGGTTCGCTCTAGCTTGCTGATCGTATACATCCGCGCAATGAAATTTTTCTCCTCGATCAACGATGTGGATCTTTGAATGGTGTACGTATCCAAATCAAAACCATCACAATAATCAATTACTAACATCTACTAGTTCAAGACGTTTTGTCCTCTTTAGGATTATGGAATAAGCATGCTAAATTGTTATTCTTAGGTTTAGATAACGCTGGTAAAACTACGTTATTACATATGTTGAAGAATGATAGGTTGGCAACATTACAACCAACATTACATCCAACTTCTGAAGAATTAGCTATCGGTACAGTTAGATTTACTACCTTCGATCTTGGTGGACATCAACAAGCCAGAAGATTATGGAAAGATTATTTCCCTGAAGTTAATGGTATTGTATTTTTAGTTGATGCTGCTGATCCTGAAAGATTTGCCGAATCAAGAGCTGAATTAGAATCATTATTCAGAATTGAAGAATTGAACTCCGTACCATTCTTGATTTTAGGAAATAAGATTGATTCACATACTGCTGTTAGTGAAATGGATTTAAAATCAGCTTTAGGTTTATATAATACTACTGGTAAAGATACTGGTAAATTACCTGAAGGACAAAGACCTATTGAAGTTTACATGTGTTCAGTTGTTATGAGACTGGGATACGGTGAAGGTTTCAAATGGTTATCACAATATATTTAGGGTCTTAATTTAGATAAGAGGTGATTTGCACAGGTGGATATACTAAGATTATAGTGGAGGCTCTGGCTCTAGTGTTTTTGTGTATTTTGGACTCCAAGTCTTGGGTTTGTGGATGTACGACTCTAAGTCCTCGGCTTTACTTTTGCTGTGCTCTTGCTCTTGCTCTGTTTGTGTATGTAGTGCCTCAACTCTTTATGCTTGTACTGCTTATCTATGCGTGTGAGGCTCGTTTGTGTTTGTTGTGTCGCTATTTGTGAGATTTGTATACCAAATAAATCATTTCCTAAAAACTAATTCTTAAGTAAGTATTTCTGAGACACCTACTAAAACAGTACCTCCATTAAGATCCTTTATAATTTCCAGAGTGTTATCCGCGGCTGGTTTAGCCTAAATAGACCGATTATCAATTAATTAGAGCCATATAGTTAAACCTAATCTAGATGTATATTCCTACCAATAGATCAAATGAGCCAAGTTCACTTGTCTGTCATTACCTATTTTAACCATTTGAAACCTTAATAAATCATATTTATGTACATTGTACCTCAAAGACACACAAAGAATAATAATGTGGCTAAAAATATACTTGGAGTTACAAACGAAGCAGCGCTACTTCTACCGTTACTACTACTACCACTGCTATCACCACTATTGCTACTAGACCCAGTACCATGAGCATCAACCACTCTCGTAGCAGATGTGTTTTCTGCACCTCCAGTAAATGCTGATGTATTAGCATCAGAAACAACTTGAGCATCTGGGATTGATGAACCAATTGGCTCGATGTCTTCATCATCAGTATGATTGGCTTGAGCTATTGAAATGGTGTAATCATCTAAATCAAAAACAACATAAGCATTTCTAAGGAAATTGTCCCCTAACAAAATATGATCAGGTTCACCACTACTTGATGATGAAGCTTGAGGTAAAATACCCAAATAACAAGAGCTTCTTGATGAACGTATTACAAAATCAGATAAAGGAGCTGTGATTCTAACACCACTAAAATTGAAAACTAATTCAGTACTGGAATCAACATTACAATCAATTGCAAAAGCTTCTGCATTCAGGGAATAACTTAACCCTAACATAGAACCTAATCTTTCAGCTAATGCCTCAGGGAAATATGATAATGTTGAACCACTATCTAATAAAGCAGCATAACCATTTTCATTAATATCAGAAACTGACGAAGAAGTATTAACACTAACTGTATTAAGATTGATTTGCAACCTAAATGGATTTCTGTAATATTGTGGTAAGCCATTCACTATTGGTAAAGTGCTTAAAGTACCAGAATATTTGGCATGATCAACAGCCCCAAATAAAACTGTACCAGATCTTGAATTAGTATCACCTAAATATAATGAATAAGCAGCTTTGGAAATTGAACCTTGTCTAGCCAATTTTATAGGTAAGTTTTCATATTGATAAGGTGAGGATCTTGATGATGAATATGTAACTTCTAAACCTGGTAATCCAATACCTAAAACTCCAATATCTGATGAAGTAAGATTAACCACTGCTAATGACAAATCTCTAGCAGTGGTATTACCAACAGTTACATCATCATGACCCCAAACCCCAACAGCCTGAGTCCCATCAGCATATTGAATTTGGAATTGAGGTGCACTTCTATTAAAATTAAAAGAGTCTGAATTAGCAGTGGCAAATGATCCATGTGTAGTACAAGTATTTGAACCAGAGCCAGAGCCAGAACCTGAACCAGAACCAGAACCACTACCACCAGAAGAACCACTTCCAGAGGATCCGCCACCTGAACCTGGATGTGGTTCACCACTACTAAACCCTAAAGCACTCCAGATGTCGTCAATGTCTTTCTCTTGTTCAGTAGACTTACTAGGTTCTAATTTGAATTCTGGACTTAGGTTAACATCACCAACATGCTTTCCAAGTTTGGTAGATTTAGAACTTGAACGAGCATTTACACATGTCACATCATGAGACATAACCCATAAATCTGAAGATCCAGTGTCCACTAAAACTCCGACTTCATCATTATTACTACCAATTCTTAGAGATGCTAAGTAGAAAGTTCTTTCGTTAGTAACTTCCATACCAAAAGCATCTCTTTTGACAATGTCTGCTCTTTTATCAAAGTCCAGGTCTTGAACTGTGTTACCTCTTTTTATATCAAAATCAAGTTTAAAATAATCATTTGCTTTCGCTAAGCCTAATAAACTTATTAATGCCAATGTGTTGATCCTCATGATTCAAATTATCTATGTCTAAACAATATGGAAAGAGAACACCCTCTATATATATGAAAATTTCGAAAAAACTATGTTGTATTTTGCGTGAAAAAAGTGCACGCAAGCTGCAAAAAAAAGAGGCATAGTTTTGTTAAAGTTGCGCTTGAGATGTGCGTCTTCTATATATAGTCATACACGGACGGTAGTTATGAAGACTCCGTTGAAGAAATAAGAGCTTGGCAGTTGAATTAGCCTCGTTTTTAGATGCAAGTATAAGCTATGGGGTATCATCGGAATGGTCTATTGATTCCAGGTGATTATAAATCAATAGAATGATCATATTTAAGGTTTTGGGGCATTGATTTGGGGGTTTGATTCGTTACATGGTAGTGTCATCTCTTGTAGTATGGAACTCATCATTCCAAATATCAATTAACTCATCCAATTTTGCATGTATCTACTAATGAGTTCACAACTCGAAGGCTTTAGATAGTTACATGATGATCTTTGTCTGTAATAGAGCCTCTTATTCTTGTAGGGCCCATCTGATCAAAAATAAGGACAGACAATTTGCTCAACTTGAAGTTGAAATGAAACGTCAAATTTAACTATTTAAGAAATCATACTTTAATTAATTGCATTAGTAATCTTTTTTAAGTAATTCGTAGCATCTCCTCGTAAGGTGGGGACTATCTAATGTACCGAGAAATTGGGCATTTCTTATTTTTATAGTAGAAACGTAGCAGACTATAGAAATATGCACAGACAGACAATACCCCAACACCCTATCTCAACTACCTTAGAAAGCTTCCACCATTTACGACTCTGCTTATGCTTCAAAATTAAATCAAATACCAAAGGGATATATTCAAAAACCTCAGTAAGTTCTAAGCATCACTGCCTGTTTTCATGGATTGTTGTAATTAACACCGGCTCAAATAAGCTCACAGATTATGTTTCAGTGTCATTCAAAAATGCTTTTATCTAAAATCCGGATCAGCAAGTTAGTCTGCTATTGAAAAATGGAGTATCTTACTCTTGTTGGGTTTGTGTCAGCAACAGGTTCGCTTAGTAGAAATTCTTTAAATCTGCTAATGATATCAGGTTGCAATCAGTAATCAGACGGAGTACTTTTGTTAGTGTGTTTTTGTTTAAATATATTGGTGTACCGAATATTCCTCCAAATGTCTCTTTATCATAACTACAGATTTACGAGTGTCGTTTGTGTCGTACGACACTTTTTGTTTTTGCAATCAATAAATTTTCTCAATTGAGATTTTTTGTAAACACATCAAACTCAAGACCTAAATCGTTTAAATTGAAAAGTTTTCTCATAAATAGCCAGACCAACTTAACCATACCAAACCAACAAGTTCATAACAGCTCACACACATTCCACACCATCGAACAGCTCGTTAAGTACACTTTATGGATTATTCAATTGAAGATATTGATCTTGAATTAGATCATTTGTTAGAGAAAGTCCCAATTAAAGGACATCATAAGAATTTACAACCCCTAAATGATAAAATCGTGTTAGATAGTCCAAATTTGATATTAAGACCTGATAATGATTTATTTCAAGTCACTAATAAATCACAACCATTTTATTCCCCTGATAATGTAGATCATTCAGATATTGATTATAATACAGATACAACCACTAACTTCAATAAGAAGTTGAACAAGCTTATACAAAGTCTTGAACAAGATGACCAAGAGTTAGAAATGGATGATCAAGGTAGAACCAGAGTGTTTAAAGGAAGATTCAAGCCATTAGAAGATAATGATTTTGATTATCAAATAAATCAATATTTAGGTTCAGATAAAGAGAATATGGATCCTATAAAGATACGACGTCCAAAGAAAGAGTTCAAAGTTCAAAAACCTTTAAACACATTGAAACCTTTCTCATTTAATCAAAGAACACAACAAAGAGGGACTTGTAAACCAAACCATAGAATACCAGTACTGTTAAAACCATCAATAAATTATAAACTGAATCAACCTAGAATTTATGTAGTGGATTCCTCTACTGGATCATTAAATGATGCAACCCAATTTGGTACTGAATTAAATGCATCCAATTGTGCAGGTTTCCCATTACCTGAAGATATCAATGAGGTAGTTCAAATACCAACTAATGAAGATAACCAGAAACATAAAATGGCAATTATCAAAACTTTTAATAATAAACAGTATAGTGCACAGACTAATGACGTTAAGGACAGATCGGGATTTTATAGCAAGCTGGAGTTTTCAAGTTATTTGAACACTGTTAGTACTTCAGACAATGGAGTTGAAGTCATTAATCAAAATGAGACCATATTTAAGACCGTGAAGAAGGCAAGAAAAAAGGCGGTTAAGTGGGCAGACCAAGATCAGCTTGAATGGTAATGATTGATTATGATGTAAATATGTAATATAGGTTAGCTGGACGTCCTTTACTATGTCCCTCTGCGTCCTTTGACTATGTCTCTTGACTGTGTAGTACAATGGACTGGGTGAACACCGAGTTGAGAATACGCGAATGTCGAGCAATAAACAATCTCATACAAATACATAAGAACAAGAAATATCAATTAAAATGTCTACATTCTTTGATGAAATGAAAAAATCCTTCGCTGACGTCAAAGTCAGTGATGGTAAGATCGATACCAATGATTTCTTACAAGCATCCGAATCCTTAGTCAAGTTATTTGACTTATTAGGATCATCAGCATTTGCAGTTGTTCAAAAAGATATGACAGGTAATATCGAAAAAATCAGAAAGAAATTATTATCTGACCCAATTCAAGCTTCAACTTTACAAGACTTGATACTTAGTGAAGCTAGTGGTAAGACTAAAACCGCAACTCAAGGTCTTTTATGGTTATCAAGAGGTTTACAATTTACAAGTCAAGCCATGGTTGAGACCGTAACCAACCCAACATCTGAATTAACTAAGACTTTTACTGATGCTTATACTAAGACTTTATCAAAATACCACGGTATATTAATTAAACCGGTTTTCAAATTGGCTATGAAAGCTTGTCCTTATAGAAAAGATTTCTTTGAAAAGTTGGGTAGTGACCAAGAAAAGGTTAACAAACAATTAAAAGAATGGTTAGATGCTTTAGAGAACATTGTAAAGATAATTATGGATTTCTTTACATCTGGTAATTATGGTAAGGGTTTATAGGTAATCTTTATTTGATTGAATTTCTGTGTAGACTCTTGGGCGTATGTTGTGGAGTGTTGTGGGTGTGTTTGTGGAGGATACGTCTGTGGCAAGGTGTTTGTGGATCTCTTTGTGGATAAGGTGTTTGTGGTTGTGTTTGTGGACGTGCTTGTGGACGAATTCTTGATAGTGTGTTCTGATCTCTCATAATAGTTAGAAAATGAAAGAGAACTGTGAATTCCACAGAACAAACAAAAGAAGCAAAAAAAGAAAAAAAAAAAAAAAAAACTTGATACTCTTCTAAACACCACAACCACAACACTAAAGCACAGAATAAGAAAACACAAGTCCCCTACCACAATTTCCTAAAACTTGGGTACCTTCTAACATCTCCAAAGTCTACGCTACCACTGCGATGCGATACCTTGCTGCAAGTCCGCACTCATCTCATCCTGAAAAATCTACACTATGAATAAAGGAGCATTACATCCAGAACAAAAGAAATGGAAAGCCCCTAAAGGGCCCAAAGCCACCCCACATAAGAACAAAAATACCATAGGATTAGGTAGAAGTATAGCCAACCAAAGAAGATTAGAAAATGAAATCCAATTTTTACCAGATGGAGAAATGAGATTCACAACCGATAAAAAAGAAGCTAATTGGGTCAAATTAAGATCAGTTACTCAAGAAAACTCATTAGATGAATTCTTAAATACTGCACAGTTAGCTGATACCGATTTCACTGCTGAAAAGAACAACCAGATCAAGATTATTAAGGTTGGTAATACGTCTATAGTGAATCAAAATGGATTACTAAGTAACGAAGAAATGGAACAAATCAGAATTAAACATCAACTTTTTGAAAACAAGTTAAGTATACCAAGAAGACCACAATGGAATAAACAACAACTGAAATTAGAGATCGAAAGACAAGAAAACATTGCATTTTTAGAATGGAGAAGAGATATAGCCAAGTTGACTGAAAACAATGATTTGATATTAACTCCGTTCGAGAGGAATTTAGAAGTCTGGAGACAATTATGGAGAGTTGTTGAAAGATGTGACTTGGTGGTACAAATTGTTGATGCCAGAAATCCATTATTTTTCAGATCCATTGACTTAGTTAACTATGTGAATGAATTAAACGATCCTGAATCAAATAAGCCTAAGAACAATTTGTTATTGGTGAATAAAGCCGATTTGTTAACTCCGTCCCAAAGAATCGAATGGGCCAAGTATTTCATTGAAAAGAATATAAATTTCGTATTCTTTTCAGCTGCTAGAGCCAACCAGTTATTGGAAGACAATGAGGATGAAGAAACCAATGGCGACAATGAAAAAGTCGATTATGGAGATTACGAAACTGATTTCAGTAATATTGAAATCGACGATAAAGTGTTACTTGAAAAAATCAAGATTTTGAAGATCAATGAATTAGAGAATTTGTTCATTGAAAATTCACCTGAATTCGAAATCGATCCTGAGTTCCCTGATAGGAAATTACAAATCGGATTGGTAGGATATCCAAATGTTGGTAAATCATCAACAATTAATGCATTGGTTGGAGCTAAAAAAGTATCAGTTTCAGCAACTCCTGGTAAAACTAAACATTTCCAAACTATTCATTTATCACCAAAAATCTTATTATGTGATTGTCCTGGTCTTGTATTTCCAAATTTCGCCTATACTAATGGAGAATTAGTGTGTAATGGGGTTTTACCAATTGATCAATTAAGAGAACACATCCCACCTACTTCTTTGGTATGTCAAAGAATTCCTAAATATTATCTTGAAGCCATTTACGGTATTCATATTTCAATCAAAAGTGTTGAAGATGGGGGTAACGGTGAATATCCAACTGCCAGTGAATTATTGAATGCATATGCTAGATCAAGAGGGTACATGACTCAAGGGTTTGGTAGTGCTGATGAACCAAGAGCTTCTCGTTATATTTTGAAAGATTACATAAATGGTAAATTATTATTTATAAATCCTCCACCTAGGAAATTAGATGATGGTACTTATACATTTGCATCTTTAAAACAACAACGTGACTTTAATAATGATTTATATACTTTATCAACCTTACCTGAATCAAGACAAAATCAAATCAAACAAGCCATCAAGGACAAGAACTTGAATGTTGATGAATTCCAATTGGGTCAAGATTTATCCAAATTGAATTTCTCTATGCATGTTGGTAATGATAATGGGTCATCTACCACCAGGTTTTATGGTGGTAAACAAGCGGCTTTAGAAAGTGTTGGTGATGACTTAGATAATGAGTTCTTTAATATGAATAATATCACAGGTACTGTTAACAAGCCATTCCATCAAGTAACTAATGAGAACAGTAAGAAACATAATAAGAAGAATAAGAAATCTCAAAAGAAGCATAGGGTGGTTACGTATTAGTGGTACAGTTATGACTCCATGATTTATGTATGACATGTGTAGGGACATATACGAAAGTAGAATTTACGGAAGAGAGTGATTAGTTTAGTCTCAGTTAGGAAATGTATGGGGTATGGGGAACTGGCTGTAGAGTGAGATTCTCATATGCGATGTAAACCCTAAAGGGATTAATTCGGGGGTGTAAGCACCTAGGTGTTTTTCGGATAGATCAAGTCCTAATTGACCATTTCAAGATATGATCATTCAAGTGTTTAAGCAGTATTCTCTATGACTATATAAGCTGGGTACTAGGGTTATAAAAAGACCACAGTTCAAGGCAATAGTTCAGAACGTTCAAACACAGTCAGATATTCAACAATGCAATTAGCTATCATTCTATTATTATTCAGTACGGTCAATTGTATACAACCAAACATTGGCCAAGAAGGTAACCAAGGTATTAATGGTGGTAAGTTCACCCAGACTACAGTATCACCAGTATCACCAGTATCACCAGTATCACCAGTATCACCAGTATCACCAGTATCACCAGTATCACCAGTATCAGCAGGATCAGCATCTACTCATTATCTGTCAACCACAAACCTTCCAAACCCATCAAACTCCGGGGTAAAGATGAATACAATAAAATTACTGACAATCCTTATTTTTTTAAGTATTTTTAGTTTAGTTTAATATATCAGTTTTAAGTTTGTAACTCCGGGATTTCAATGTAACGTTGCATCTCGCATTCGCCTATTCTTTGCTTATCCCTACCCAACACCCGTCCACCTTAGAGACCAGAGACCTATCGTAGAGACCAGAGACTAACATAAATCCAGAATCCTACCAGAAAGATAAAGAAATATTATATATTAATACCTAATATAATCTGAATGATGGACCCATAGTTGATTTAATAACTAAAGAACCAACATTTTGCCAATGTTTCTTTAATAATGAAACTAAAAAGTTAGTTGACATTAAGATTTGGTTGACTAAATCATCTTCAGTCATTTCAACATTACCAACAGCGACAGCTAAACATAAAACTTTCTTTAATTGGAATTTAATAGTTGATCTAACATCTTGAATCTTAGAGTATAAATCATCAGCATGAGAAACTGGAGTTGGGAATTTACCAGCTTTTGATAATTGAGGACCTAATAATCTTGGAACTTGTTTAATTAAAACTTCAGAAGCAATGAAAGCATTGTATTTCTTAGCTAATTTTTTAATTAATTTTTTGTTCTTGTTCAATTTTTTTAAATCATCAACTGACATAGCATCAACACCAACGGATTTAGCTCTATCAACATCAAAGGCATCACCAAAGATACAGATAGTCATGTTTGGTCTTGGAACAACTGGTAATTTTAAAGTACCAGAGAAACGTTTATCTCTTTGAGGATCGTAGTTCTTTAAACCAACTTGTAATTCAACAGTTTCTAAAAAGTTTCTCTTTTTAGTATCATTGGAGTATTCCAATAATTTCTTAACGTTTTCACGAACGTGAGATGAAGTAATTTTAGACATCTTTAATTATATATACGTCTCCCAAAAGTTTAGTATTTGGTAAATTAAATGATTCGACGAGGATGAAGAAGAAATTTTTCAGTCAGAATTTTTGAGGTTATGATGAGGTCGTGGATGATGACACAAACCAAAATTTGAGAAAAGGTTTAACATGGAATCAGGGCATGAGCCCCAGTAATTTAAAGATCGCGGTCACTAATCAAACGCGGTTTGAATTTACTGGGGTATAGATAAAGATGTCTAGACTACAGATACTACGAACATTTTCAATATGTGGTAGGAACTTTGCTAGATCCAGTAAAGTATCAGATATCAAGGTTAAAGTGCCTATCCCAAATAAGTTGACTCGTCAGCAGAAAATTGATAAAATGAGTATGACCAGCCAAAGTAAATTACATCATATAGATAATGAGTATAACATATTTGATAAGAACGTGACAAAAATTGTTGATTTGGGATTTGTACCGGGGAATTGGTTAGAATTTGCAAGGTTCAAGATGTGTAATATCTTTGGCCTTGATGAGACTGAAATTAACCAAAAGTGTATTTTATTAGGATTCGATATGTTATTTGAAGCACCACCAATTGGCACATCTTCCATTCAGGGTAATATCTTTTCTAAAACCTCCCATAATAATATCATATCGTTTTTTAAGGATATGGAATTGAAACGTCAAGAGAAATTCAAGAAAAATGATGATGATCTAGACGAATTTGGTAATTCGTATTTTGTTAAAGAACAAATTGATGTTGAATCACTTGAGCATCATATGCAACAATTAAACATCAAAGATGAAGAATTGGATTATAAACCTCAATTGATATTAAGCGATTTGTCGAATGTGTTCTTACAAGAAAGAGGGTTCTGGAATAATACCAATACTCGACCATACTTGAGATTCGCTGCAAATGATATACTCAACAGACCAAGGTATCATGAATACAAAAGTTCAATTGATATGGCGGACTCTACATTGATTTTAGCATGTGATCTTCTAAAGACTAAAGGCAAGTTGGTGATTAGATTATCAGGAATCAACTTTGAAGATCCTGAATATGGAATCTTGAAGCATAGGTATGAGAGAGTGTTTGAGAAGGTAGTGGAATGGACTGCTGATAGAAGTTCAGGGAAAAATGCATTAGGAGAGGTGTTTTTGGTTTGTTTAGGTAAGAGGGATATAAGTAAGAAGGAAGCATTTAGGCGGTAAGTCAGCTTGCCTAGTAGGGTAAAAATAATGAGTAATGATTAGAGTACACTATAATGTAACAATGTATATTAGCTATTAAGCTGAAATTTCTTCTTTTGGTTCATCAACTGGTTCATCAGCTGGTTCCTCAACTACAACTGGTTCAACTGGTTCAACTGCCTCTGGCTCAACTGCAGCTGCTTTATCCTCCTCAAGTTGTTCTGGCTCATCTAAGTCAATTAAACTAACACCATCAATTATCCTATCACTCAATTTCTTCTTATCAATACCCTCCAAATTCTTCTTCCATAATTCAACACTATTACTTCTAATATCATAATTCTTACCCAAGAAAGATGCTTCAACATACCTTTCAGATTTCTCTAATAATTTCAAACATCTTTCCTTTTCACCAATTATCCACCAAGCTTGGAATGCTATATTATATTTACCATTCAATTCACAAGCTTCAGCTAATTTCACGAGTTCCTTTTCGTTATTTGATGATGATAATAGTAATAATAATGAAGAGTAATCATTAGCTAACCAATAACAGTTTTGAGCTAATTTTAAGTTCCATTGTTCAAGACTTAAATCACCGATTTTCTTCCATTTTGATGAATTTGCTAATGAAGTTGATGGATTTTCTTGTTGGTTTGTATATAATAAATCATAGGCAGTTTTCAAATCATTCTTATTGATACAGATTTGGAATTTAGAATCGAAATCTTGAGACAATTCGTATGATAATGATAAATAACCCAATTTCTCGAAAAATCTCGATAATTGATTCAATTCTGTCTTATTGAAGTTCTTGAAATATGATGAATATTCTTCACTTAAATCTTTTAAAACTATTGCACTAACATCATAATAACTTTCATCATCTTGATCGATTTGTTTAGTGGAGAATTGTTCCAAATCACCTCTCATTACTAAAGTTTGCAATTCTAAAACTTCACTATTAACATACCATGAAACCACATTAAAAGACTTGTCGATCAAATACAATTTCCCTTCACTACCAGGCTTATAACCAATTATGTAATACTTATGATCAAAATGTCCCAAGTTTATAACTTCACCTCCAACATAATAATTCAATCTATTAGTTGATGATGTGGTATAAATGAATACATCACCAATGAACTTACAGGACAAAATCGACTCTGAAGTTGATAATGGATCCAATACTTCAAAACTGCTTTCACAACCTTCTTCAGGATCTAATTCTTGATTATCTAATGCTTGTTGGAAGGTCTCATGACTATATGATAAGAAGTAAGTATCATCAGATTTTTTAGTAGCACCTTCAGTTGATGATGATGTGATTATAGCTAATAATTCTCCATTGTCGGACCAAACAACTTGTTGAATATCATCATCAATATCAACTCTTCTAACTAATGATCCACTTTCCCAATCATAGAAGGATATACATCCAACGGATTTGATACCTAATAAGTACCCAGCATAAATCTTATCAGCTTGATATAACAAATCAATTTGTAAATGTTGTTGGAAGTTCTTAAACACCTTAACACTTAACCCACTTTCTCTAATGGCAAAAGAACAGTTGTTGGAGAAATCATGAGAATTCCATACCAAGTCAACGGCTTTACCATAAGTCTTAGATCTCCATGCCAATGATGTGTAAATGATATATTCACCATCACCAACTACAGCAACGTATTTCCCATTTGGTGAATGATTTAAAGTTTGAGGATAGATTTCAATCGAACCTAAATCTCTTTGTTGCAATGGTAAAATCTCTCCATCTTTCAATCCTTCAGTAATGGTAGGTTTCAAGATCGATTGGTATACTTCGGAATTCTTAGCATATATCAATTTGTTGTTGGAATCCATTGAGAATAATGGTTCTTCATTACCTAATTTGATGATAACATAACCTGAATCACCACCAATGGCAGCCAAGTTTGATTTTGGTAAAAGGGCAATACACCATAATCTTTCTAAACTATAATTGATGGATTTCTCTAATTTGAAGGTATTAGCATTCCAAATCTTAACTGTACCATCTTCAGAGCCTGATACTATTAATGGTAATTCTGGATGGAACACTGCAAATGATACGTTTGATAAATGACCTTCTAAAGTTGCAACACATGATTTAGTTTGATAATCCCAAATCTTAATGGTCTTATCATCAGAACATGTGATCAAATAAGGTTTATCACTTTGAGGATAATAATCAGCATAATTAACCCCTTTAGAACCGTGGGTTACCATAGTAAAGTTTGGAACATTTGAACCTAATGACCAAATCTTAACGGTTCTATCCAAACATGCAGATGCAAAAGTATTTGGATCTTTTGGATTGAAATTTACTGACATAACAAAATGTTGATGACCTTCAAAGCTTTGTTCTAATTTCCAATTGTTTTCCCAATTCCATAACCTAATAGTTAAATCATCACTACAAGTTAAAAGGTAAGGTTTACTTGGATGAACTGCTATACCTCTAACATAATCCGGATGAGCTTCAAACTGAGTGACTTTCTCTCCAGTGTTATAGTTATAGACTCTAAGCAAGAAATCATCAGCTCCAACAACGATCCAATTTTTCCTAGCAATAAATTTCCCAGCTCTTATTGGTAATTCAGTAACTTGAATTGATTTAACTAAAGTATTGGTGGCATAAGACCAAATTTCGATTTTCCCATTATACAAAGTGGTTAAGACCCAAGGTTCAGTAGGATGGAAGTCAATTCCTTTAACACGTTCTGAACGGGTTGAGAATTGTTTTACCACATCAAGTTTCATTGTGTTGTAAGTGGTATGGAAGTGTTGACACGATGGACGATTCGATTTCGCGACGGCAGGGGCACTACTTTTGGCAAAGGTGAACCGTAGTATGAGTAGTGAGGGTAGAGAATGCTGTGAGGGTGGTAGAGGGACACTGTGTGGTACTGTGTGACCATGGTACTGTGTGAACATGGTACCTAAGCTCTGTGTGGTGGGGACTGTTAGCCAGTCAGGGGCAGGGGTCTATGATGTTATCTCATTATACTATACATAGTGACACACTCTCTAATGAACATTTTTTCTAATGAACACTTTCAATTCCTTGTCTTCTCTCTTGTCTATAAGTCTCTTCTAATTCGCTCAACTTCCTACAATATCCTCTCCAATCATTGTTAAACTTTTCATTAGAAAACTTTGCTAATGAAAGTTCTCTTCCTATTTTACCCATTTCTTCTAACGTGTCTGTACCCACAGGATTGGTTATAAAGACTTCAATCAATAAATCACTTAACTCAGGAAATTCAATGATCTTATCACCAATCTTAAACTTTAACATCTTCGAATCTGCTTGAAGTGTTTCATCATAATCAGGATCATCACGTGACTTAAAAAAGTAACCAGTATCTGATTTCCAACTATCAATAGTTCCGTTCTTATTCAACACAATATCCAACAAAGGACCAGCAGATCCATGAACTATAGGTACAACACCATTGGCTAAATATTCAACCACACCAATACCAAAATGTTCGTTCCACATGGAATTAAGACCAAATCTAGCTTTAGAAAGTTGATTCAATATTTCGTCATATGAACAATCCACTATGAATTCCACATAGTCCGATAAGCTTAAATCCTCAACCAATTGTTTTATATGATGTAAATAATCAGTATCATCTTCAGTCCTACAAGATCCAAGGAAGATCAACGTTGGAATAGTCTTAATGGAAAGTTTCCTAGCATTAAACTCATTCAAAAATGTCTTATAATGATTTAAAATCAACTCGTGTCTCTTCTCGGGTCTAAATTGGGCAATATAGATCATTTTATTGGTTCTAGTGGATGGTATATAAGGATTAACGTATTCTGTTGCACACGGTGGATATAAGATATCAATAGTTGAACCATTTTTACGGTTCAAAGACCATATGTTCTTAATGTGATTGAATGTCCAAGTACCGTTAGCTAAGGTTATATCCACCAATGATCCTAAATAGACATATAAATAATACATCATACTCCAATAGATGAATTTCATTATCAGTTTGATATCACCAATTTTGGCACTGGTTAGGTCCTTCATGGTCTTGAACTTCAATTTCCTGAACATATCCTCTTGAATTATTGGATAATGAACATAAGCTAAGATTGGGATCTTCAACAATTTTGATACTAACCAATAACTACCAGGTAATCCAATAGTATCAATCCAAATATCAGGACTTAACTCATACATACATTCCAACGATACCATCAAAGACCCAAAGATTTGTCCGATCAACGTGAAATGTTTCCAGTAGTCGTTATCTATCAACTGTCCGAATCTTCTAATGTACACAAACACGATTCTTGATTGATCGAGTTTGATATTGAACTTGTCATTGACTTTGGTAGTAATCTCCAACGGTTGGTTGTAATTGACGGTATAAATTATGGCGATGTTGTTATCATTTGTCGTCAAAGTTGAATGAACTGCTTGCCATAGAACCTTCTCACCACCACCACCATTGTTCGCATAAGGATGAAAGAATCCAAACAATTTCTTACGATGTGGATCATCAATTCCTCTGTGTTTGGTTCTTTGCAAAAACTGATGTTTATCATCGATGTCACGTGGTGATATTTTGATTTTGTTGTTGTTGTAGTTATTATAGAACGATGGATCATTTGAGGCAAGGATGAGTCTTCTTCTGTAGCTTGATCTTTTCCAGCCAACTTTAAGGTAAATTGGTTTAGGGTAGTTGATGACGTATTGGATTTTGTCAACCCATTGTTGAGATGGGACAAGGAGGAATTTGGGTAAGGCTGTTGATATACCTGATATGAGGAAGGCGATTGCTAGTACGAATAGGAATAGATAGAATAGCATGGGTAGGTGAGGCGAGATAAGACGAGACGACGTGCGTATGAGCAGACGGGGCTGGACGAGACGAGAAGAGACGGGAAGAGACGAGACACGGTACAAATGAGATCAAGGCGAACCAGAAGATCATTTAGCCCTAACTAAAAGAATTCTAAGGACATTATCGAATACCTAACATATTTCAAATAGCCACATGACTAAACTAAAACTATAACCATAAACCCGAATTCCAACCTTATCCCCAGTCCTAACTCCATACTCCCCTCCCATCTACACGTCACTATCTTCACCTAATTAGTGAATAAAATACGCATCTAATTCGCCTATAACATTCTGAAGAAAAAGAAAGTATCCCACTAAATTGCTATAGGGCCTAATTGATATTTAAGGAGTTGTCACGAAAGTTAGATAGACAGTCGAACTGCAATCATACAAGTTTACCGTGAGAAACATATAGCTTAAACATCGCCTGAAGTCGAATACGACCGACACCTTACGTTTACCACTAGCCAAAAACGAAGTCGTCAATTAATTCCCCAATTAGAACCTATAGAACACCTCATACAGTTAATTCACTTACAAACCGCACCTACATTAACAGGATGTCGTTCCTTAAAATTCGCGGAAACAAAATCAATACTACCGATAAAGCCAATACGGACTACTACAACCTAAAATTCGCACTGGCTATAAAAATTCTGGTACGAATTTGTACCGCAAGCTGATGAATTTAAGGCGAGGGCAATGAGACTTTGCCTTTTACTTCAGAGTACATTTAATTTAGAGTATGCGAAACTGATTTTACATTTTAGAATTAAAAACAGAGGAGTCAGAATTATTTGGTCTCTCATAAGAATTAATGTACCACAGATACAGAATTTTCAAGTGATATTACGAATGTTTATATTTATCATACGAATTGACTTACCACTCCCAACCTAATGTAAATGTCACACGACGTTTCTTGTTAATGGAGGTGTGAAATGTTTTAACTAAAGGCAGATTTTCTGCAAGTAATTTTCCCAAATAGGTTAAATTACACCTTTACGCGTTTTCAAGATGAATTTTTTTTTCTTCAACTCCTATAACTTAAGACCCTTGTATTGCTCAAGATATAGATAAAGCAACCGAACTTATTACTTTAGGATATATATATTGACGTACACTTTCGATCCATATTTTCTTATAGGCCAAATTTGTTACTGACGTATTTGAATTTAACTAAGGGTTTTTATAGTCAGGCGGATTTCAACATATATTTATAAAACACATTGTTTAAGAAAAATTTTTAACGAAAAGTTACCAGAATCAGTGTCCAGGTGTATAACATGAATACTTTACAACCAACAAGTCCAAAGAATTTAGAAATCGAAATGACTGAAAAGAAGACACCATTAAGAAAAGAAGAGTTGGAAAAAATAGCCAAAGAATTGAAGAAGAAATTATCCAAAGCTTCAATAACTGCTAAACAGCAATTAACCCCATCAAAAGTTGGTAAGACCATAAGTACCAGTAATAATACTAGTCCATTAAATCTTAATAGCAATAGTAAATTCGAAAGTCCAAATAAAGCTCAACATTACTTGTCATCATCACCATCGTTATATTCACCCAATAATAAATCACCAACTCATATTAAGAATTCTGCTGCTATTAATTTATTGAGTTCGTCACCAATAATTGAATCACCAACCAAGAAATCGAAAACTTCATCACCTTTCAAGAATCAACCAACTATGGTGTTGCAATCGATTTCTACTGCAACTCCTACCAAAACCTCAAAGACCTCACCACCTTTAAGTAAAGACCAAACTACACCAACCTTATCTAAAAGGCAATTAACTACTAATATTCCAAGTATTAACACGTCCACCAGCAATTCATCACAACCGGTCTTAAAGACTCCAACTCAACCCAAAACTGCTACGTTCAAAGATGATAATGAAGGTGCTGATTTGTTGATGTACTTAGCAACATCACCATCACCAGCTAAGAATTATTTCCCCAATACTCCAAAATTGAACAATCTTCCAAACATGAAACCTGACTTCACATCAGCACCAACATCATCAAACTTTTCGGTTCATAAACATACTACATCGAATTCTTCATCAAATTCATTCGTGGCACCACCACCACCATTAACACCAAAACGTCATAGTAATCCAACCAGTAAAACTCCACAAAACAGATTGACTCCTTCAGTTAACTTGTTCAATAATATAAATAATGGTCAAGGCAATTTACCATCTTCAGGGTTGGCGTTGACTCCTGCTGGGTTCAATATGAATGATTATGTCAACTTCTTTAGTCCCTCACCAGGAGGAATGAACTTGAATAAGAACTTGAACTCCAATTTCTTGAAGACCCCAGACTTTAATAACTTGTTATCGAATTCCGGTAATCTTAAACAATTGGTTGATGGTAAAATGATAAATTTCGATAAGGTAGGGTTATTCAAGAATAGTGAGACTAAGGAATAGAGGTTGATAAATGATAGATAGATTATGTAATGAATGTAAGATAATATGAGTGGTCTGTGTAGTTTATGTGTGTTCTGTTGTCTCTGTTTGTGCTGTGCTTTTACTTTGTGGACTCTGTAGTCCTTGTACTGGTCCTAAGTTCCCGGCCTGCTCAATGCCTCCTAGTAGGGTGCCAGATGCTCACCCGCACCAGATCTGTGGCCTCACAACTCATCTCCCACAGCTCTCAATGTCAGAACTTGATAAAAAAACCGAACAATTAAAATTAGATGATCCATCTACTGACCCAATAGACCCAAAACCAGAAGATCAACCAATAGGATCAACAGGAGCTGAACCATCAGAAGCTTCAAAGAAAAAGAAGAAAAATAAGAAGAAAAAGAAGTTAACTGCTATAGATAACTCATACCCTGAAGGTAAGTTCCCAGAAGGTCAATGGTTAGAATATCCTCTTGAAGTCAATAGTTATAGAACTACTGATGAAGAGAAAAGGTACTTGGACAGACAAGATGATGACAAATGGAATGATTTCAGAAAAGGAGCTGAAATCCATAGAAGAGTTCGTCATAAGGCTCAAAGTTCAATTAAAGCAGGAATGACGATGACCGAAATCGCTGATTTGATTGAAAATTCAGTCAGAAGTTATGCCAATGCCGGTAGCTTATTAGAAGGTGGAATTGGGTTTCCAACTGGTCTCTCATTGAATCATGTAGCTGCTCATTATACTCCCAATACTGGTGATAAAGTTGTTTTGAAATATGAAGATGTCATGAAAGTTGATATTGGGGTCCATATCAATGGTAGGATTGTGGACTCAGCCTTTACTTTCACTTTTGACGATAAATATAACAGTTTACTTGAAGCTGTTAAAGATGCTACTAACACCGGAGTAGCTGAAGCTGGGATTGATGTAAGATTAAATGATATCGGTGAAAGAATTCAAGAAACCATGGAGAGTTATGAATTGGAATTAAATGGGAAATTTTATCCAATTAAATGTATTAAGAATTTGAATGGTCATAATATCTTCCCTTATTCAATCCATGGTGACAAATCTGTGCCAATTGTTGCTAATGGTGATATGACCAAAATGGAAGAAGGTGAAACTTTTGCCATTGAAACTTTCGGTTCAACTGGTCAGGGTTATGTTATTAGTGAAGGTGAAACTTCTCATTATTCTTTAAATGCAGAAATGGATGTTGCTCATCTCCCAGATTCTGCTAAAGCCTTACACAAAGTTATAAAGGATAACTTTGGAACCTTACCATGGTGTAGAAGATACTTGGAAAGGATCTATCCTGATAAGTATTTGTTGGCATTGACTCAATTAGTTAGGGCTGGAATTGTTAATGATTATCCACCATTGGTCGATACTAAAGGCTGTTATACTGCCCAATTCGAGCATACCATTTTATTACATCCTCATAAAAAAGAAGTGGTTAGTAGGGGTGATGATTATTAAATGTATAAGACGTCTTATTTCTGTATTATCTCCTTGAATGAGTTTATTGACTGGGCGACTAAAATTACCTTTTTTGGTAATTATTTCCTAAAATCGATTTTTAACTATTCTCTGCTAAACACAGTACCCAACTCCAGGAAACTGTTATAATATCTTTTCTAAATAACCAAAAGAATCATATCTAACCACCCAATCATGTTACTGAGATTACCAGAAGAATTGCTTTATAAAATCTTCTATCAACCTGATAGTGACAGTTTACAGTGCCTTTATTTAGACAAAAAATTATACGAAATTGTTCAGCCAATGGTCTATGAAAACATCTTAGTGTATGGTTCTACTAACTATCACATCAAGAGGTTCAGACTCTTCAAACTTCAGAGTGATCACCCATACACGGTAGTAGCCATTGACAGGTTCAAGCGTAGACTTCAACGACCATTCAATGCAAGGCTTGTTCAGTGTATACATTTTTACCATTTACCACACATACCAGTAGAGGTGTTTACAGTGTTAGGTCATTGTAGGGTTGAAGTTCTGAATGAGTGGCAGATGTTAACGAAGTCTATGCTAGATCTGTTGACGTCATTAATGCATGCGTATTATTGGAATGTAATTCAAGACGCTAGCATTACAATACATTATGATTCCCCTAAGGAAATGTACGGTGACAATCGGATCACAGAATCTAGGTATTCCCATTTGAAACAAGTTTTATTCGAATCGGGTAAATGTATTACCAAATTGGTAATTCCTAAAACTGGTTGGGAATACAACTTTATAAAATCAGCTCATGAACAATGGGGTAATGTCACTGAGATAACATTTAGAAACGCACCTCAAACAAGTTTTGGTAGAAGTGCATTTGTACCATTACAGAAAGAGCTTCAATTGAGTCAATGTCAGCCATTGAAGACTGAAGCATGGAAGTCATTAAGAACTGTCAGATTCGAGGGAGTATTCTATGAAAGGCATTTACTTCACCTTCCACAAGTAACCACAGTGTTCCTAAATAAAGTGACATGGCTGAGTACTTGCGTGGTAGATGTACGTATTCTCCTGAGTTTCCCGAACATTAAAAAGTTATTTATAGAATGTACACCCAGTGAGTATGATTTGGTTAAAGTCCAAGATTACTTTAGGGCCAGGCCGGGACATGTGCCACAAGAGGGGCTTATGTCTCTTGAGAGGAGTTTAGTAGAGTTTAAGAGGTTGGAATTTGTTGGATGTTTGGATGTATTTTATAGGTTGAGAAGGGGAAGATTGGCATGGATGGGGCAGTGGGGAATGGGCTGGCTGACTTTAAGTAGTGAATAGGAGAGTGACAGTAGGCTGATACTGGAGTGACCATTATTGACATTGACCCTACTACTACCACCACCACCACTACCATCACCACCACCACTAAATAGCTAAATACTAACTCCGCTGTCAGATCAGCTGTCAATGAGCATGCGTCAAAATAACAACTACACAAAAACCCCAGTCATGTGATTTATCCACGATTAAAACCATTCACCATCTACACCCAGTCCCAAACCTCTCATACCGTTACAACCCCACCGTACCCACCCAAACCTACACACTCCCACCACCAGACCTACACTCACTCCCCAAACAAACCCATCACCCTCCACTTCCATGCTCACCTCGATAGGCTGGGCTCATTCAGATCACAAATTTCACTCGCACTCCTTTTTGTTTTTCAACGATGGAAGTAACACCAAGCACTTTAGAATTTAAAGGTATGTAACCCCAACCCCATCCCATCCAATCCAATACTAACAAGCAGGAAACTTTCTTAAGCCTAATACTGAATATTTGACTTTGACTAATGAGACTGATGGCCCATTAGCCTTCAAAGTTAAAACCACAGCACCTAAATTATACTCAGTAAGACCAAATGCTAATATTATTCCAGCCAACGAATCATTAAAGGTTTCTATCAACTTACAAGCATTTAGTCAACCTTTAAGTAAGTTCTACAAGTGTAAGGATAAATTTTTGATTGTTGCATTGCCATGTAAAAAAGATGCTGACAGCTCCAAAGTCAGTGAATTTTGGAACGAGTTAGAAAAAGAGAACAAAGCCAATTTAATTAGTAAGAAGTTAAGAGTTAACTATGTAATTGATGGTGATAACGATGATATTAAAGAAGAAGACTCATCAATTTCTAATGTTAATGGTGGTTCAAACCAACCAACTGAAGCTAATAATGATTCAATTGGTAAATCAACTGGTGCTGCTATTGGGGTTGCAGCTGGTGCCATTGCTGGTGCAGCTCAAGCTACTTCCAAAGCTACCACAAAGGCAGTTGATTCAATCAAAGAGTCTGCTCCTCCTTATACCGAGAATAACCAAGATTATGAATCTTATAATCAAATCAATGAATTATCTGAAAAATTAGACAAAACTGAATATGATGATGATGTTAAACCTACTAAAGCTAAAGCTGACGAACCTTTTGGCATTTCATTGCCATTAACTTTCATATTAATGATTTTGGCTTTTATCATTGGTTGGTTGATTTTTTAATTGACATGAATGTACTTGGATTTAAGTATGTTAGAGTAAAATATTGATAAATAGTATATATGTATGTATCTATATTGGATTTAGGATTCGCATATTTAGTGTGTCATAGCACCAGTCCACCTATTAAAAATCTTCATCCTCTAACCTTCTTAACAAATAATCTATTTCGACCTTTTTCGTCAATGGAATTATATAATCCTTATATAACTTAGAAATGACTTTTGGATCGACTTTGGATTGCTTATTTTGACTATATTTAAGACTTGGGTCTGTACCATAACTTTCAGCTTTAATCTCTAATCTTTCTAATATTTTATCTTCAACTGCTTTGTTTGTGATATTCTCTTCAATCCCTTCAACATCTTTAGCTTTAATCAATTTTGTGTAAAGCTCTCTATCGTGTTGAAATTTAGATTCTGCTACAAACTTCCCAAAATGAATTCTACGACTGATTGATTGCAAACAATCAACATCACAAGTTGCAACTGATCCTAAATTTTCTTGTTGGTCTCCTTCTTTACAAGAAACGGCTGGGGTGATGTCTTTAACGTAGAAATCCTTGATCTCATTATTAACGTTAATCTCATTAGAATATTTAGCTAAGATCTTAGGATAATTGATTGGGGGTAAAATCGTCGATTTCAAATTATCAGGAAAGAAAGGAGTTTCATCAGGTGCTTCATATCTTCTAACTTGTGAATGAGTCACTTCTACTTGTAATAGGAACCAATCCAACATCGACCCATCGAAATTAGATAAGAACTTTTTTGGTTCATAAACTGATGGCGATGAATAAAATTGAGATCTTTCAATAAGGGCAAACACAATGGTTTCCTCCATACGTATCAAGGCTTCACGTATGTTGGTTAAGTCAAGGACGGTTTCAGGTTTCATAAAATCCATTTTGAAGACGGCGGAATTGTGAGAAGATCGCGAGTCGTATATTGTCGTTAGGATGTTAGGACACGTAGTGAGGCCGGAGATTGTCTAAGCGTAGGCAGTCTAAGGATGGTCAGTATGGTCTAAGGATAGTCTAAGAATGGTCTAAGTCTGGTCCGATTCTGGTTCAAGGATGGTCCAAGTATGGCTCAAGCCTACGCTAATGATCAAGTTCATCTGATCATGTCTAATCGCCTACATCTCCTACCCTTTGAAGTTCCCTCCTAGCAAAATCAGTCAATAATTCATTATCCTCCTTCTCCACCTCCTTCAATTTATCTTCATCCCTAATATTAGACCTCCTATGTAACAACAACTTCCTCATAGACGAAAACCTCGAGGGTCCTTCCCCCTCTAGATTATAATTATTCAGTAATTCCCCCATTAACTTCAAGTTTTGTAAATGAGTTTGACGTTGGTGTTCTGCGGATTTATCAAATGCTAAGATCACTTGTATAGTAGTCGTTATACCCATAACAGCCAAAACCCCTAATAGGATTTTGATCTTATTCTTCTCAAATTCTTCCTTTGTAGGAGGTTTACGATTGTATTTCATCTTATAATAATCCTCCCAAGTAGAAGCTTTCCAGAATTGCTCATCATTATTGAAATCATATTTCCTTCTATGAGCATTGGCCATTCTATAAGCTTGAAAATTATTAGCCGTCGATTGGTATTGGTATCCTTCCCAATTTGTTGTGACACTTTTCCCATAAGCCAATCTTCTTCTGGGGTCCTTTAAGATATCATAAGCTTGCTGGACCAAGTCAAATCGATTCCTCTTCACTTCGTTACTCATTAATTGTCCTTGTTCGTTGTTGATATCGACATTTTTGCAGATATCGGGATGATAGATCTTTAAGTACTTGTTATAGATAGGCCTTATAAGGGCGTTAAATTGTTTTGGCGATAAGTTGAAATCTTTATTGGAGATCTGGAACAATTCCTGAGGTGTTGGGGACTTAGATTTGGGCCATTGGTGAAGATCATAACGGTTATGAAAGTCTTTGATGTTACTTAGTGTTGCATAGGTTCTTCTTAACATTGCGAATCGGAACTCAGATTCTGATTGGGGTAAGGAACTTATCTACCGAGCCGCAGTTATCTTAGAGTTGAGAGTTGATACGACATATATTGGACTAGCGAATGGTATACATAGAAATGTCCTAAAAGACTTGGAAAACAAGACCCGGAGAAATGTCACTAAAAGACCTGGAGAAAACAAGACCGGAAAAATGACACTAGTTACGACACTAGCCACTAGCCACACAATTGTACTCTATAAGGATGCAATTAAACTTGATGGTTGGTTCTCATCATTGACTCTGATTGGTTTACCCAATTTGTAGATTTTCTGTATGAACCCTTTGCCGTCTAACACAACTAAATCAGCATCACAGCCAGGATTTAAATATCCTTTTTCAGCTTGTAAATTGATGGATTTGGCCGCATTATTGGTGACTGTCTTTATGGCTTGAGCTAATGTGATATCTGTCCATCTGATCAAGTTTCTAACACATTGAATCAATGAAGTACCTGATCCTGCTAATGTCTTTGTACCTTCTAAACATAATCTGAACCCATCTTTGGCAATGTTTCTTCTATCCCATTTATATACACCATCAGGTAATCCAAACATAAAGATGGCATCAGTTACTAAAACACATTTTTCAGGATGGGATTTATAAGCCAATGATGCCATTGAAGGATCAACATGAACTCCATCACAGATAATTCCGAAAAATGGAGTGTCATTAGGTACAGGAGTGTTAACTAATCCTAAAACCCCAGGATCTCTATGATGAGGTTGTGGCATAGCATTATATAAATGAGTTATCATAGAAGCACCTTTTTCAACTGCCTTTAACCCGGTTTCATAGTCAGTATTAGTATGACCAATTGAAAAAACGACATTTTTCATCTTTAAGTATGGGATTATATCTAAAACCCCAGGGATCTCAGGAGCTGCTGTTACAATGGTTACGTTATTTAATAAGTTGTTAGGACCAGCATAAACTTGATCAATTTTGGCAGTACCATCTTTGGCATCAACAAAGGTCTCAGTTGGATGACATCCTTTTTTCAAGAGACTAATAAAGGGTCCCTCACAATGAGCACCTAATGAATCTGTCATATAATCGTTTCTTGATTTACCTAAGATTGGTAATACTTTCTCATAAACTTCAGGGAAATTGGAGGTGATAGTAGGACATACTGATGTAACCCCAGTCTCTAAGAATTTAGTCATAACATCTTGATAAAATCTCTTATAGTCATTGACTTCTTCTATGGTGCTATCCCCGTTTAAGTTTGAGAAATTTAACCCAAAGAATCCGTTGTTTTGGATATCTATCAATCCTGGTGCAAGGTATTGGCCATTAAGATCAACTACATGGGTGTTTTGATCATCATGAGGATTTTTAATGATTTTCCCACTATTATTATCAATGTATAAATCGGTATTGAAGTAGGTTATACCGTTATCTATTAAATGACAATTTGTAAATTTAGTATACATGACTTGTGTTTGTGGACGTTATTTGTATTTGTGGATGTTAATTGTATTTGTGGATTTTATTTGTGTTTGTGGTTTGTGGTTTGTTTATAAATTCAACAACTTAATCAAAAGATACAACAAGGAAGTTATTGTATTTAAGTAGTAGTCTATCTCATAAATTCTCAGATGATGTTACATTTTATCCATGTTACATTTTTTTTTATTTTTCTTGAGACATCTTATAAAGTGATATCATTCCTACATATTCCAATTCAATAGTGACCACTATAATTACAACCAATTTTTCCCACTAAACTTAATAACCACAAATACAATCATTATGAGACAAGCTAGATTTTCAAATGGACAAGATGCTGCTAATTATGTTGCTCAATATATTGTCACCAAGATTAATAACTTCAACCCCACCTTCAATAAACCATTTGTTTTAGGATTACCAACTGGTTCATCGCCTGAAGGTATCTATAAGAAGTTAATTGAGTACCATCAAAATGGGTTAGTCAGTTTCAAGAATGTCGTGACCTTCAATATGGATGAATATATTGGATTACAACCATCAAATGATCAAAGTTATCATTATTTCATGTATAATAAGTTCTTCAACCATATTGATATCCCAAGAGAAAACATCAACATTTTAAATGGTTTAGCCACTGATATAGATCAAGAATGTAAGAGGTATGAAGCTAAGATTGCTAAATATGGTAGAATCCATTTGTTCTTAGGAGGTATGGGTATTGAAGGTCATTTAGCATTCAATGAGTCTGGATCACCAAGAAATAGTAAAACCAGAAAAATTGAATTAGTTAAATCCACTATTGAAGCCAATTCAAGATTCTTCGATAATGATTTATCAAAAGTTCCAAAATACGCTTTAAGTGTTGGAATATCAACAATTTTAGACAATTCTGATGAAATCATTGTCATTGTCTTAGGTAAGAGTAAACAATTTGCATTGGATAAGACAGTCAATGGCCAAATGACCAGTAAGTATCCAAGCTCTTGGTTACAAGACCATAAGAACGTTTTGATAGTTAGTGATTTTGATGCTGTAAAGAGTAAGCTTTAGTATTTTTTTGTATAGAAATAATTAAAATCCCGTACACCTATATCTAAACTATTTCACCGATTTAAAACCTTAATAATGTCTCCATAGATCTCAGGTTATCCTCTAAATTGCCTTCTTATTCGACAATAGAAGCCTTGAAACTTTGAAGCCTTGTAAAATACAGTGTTCCTGCATATAATTTATTCTTATCTGTGTGCGAATCGATGTTGCATTTATAAGTTATAAGACCCAATAATGAAAAAATAAATAAAAAACGACAGAACCAAAACCAATTTCAATAGCCACAAAAATTTCTTGTCGAAATCTCCAATGTCACTCAAAACCCCTAAATATGGCATCGGTTCACATACGAAAAATGTTCTACCCCAAAAAGTAACCTAATAATGTCGCGTGCAAGTAACGTTACATTTGAGTGCGGAATGAAACATATATACAATTTCAAAAATACTACGTTAAAAATTTGGATTTTATATATAGATATATAATTTGGGATCTAAGCTCTTAAGCCAGAGTTTTAAAGGTTAACATATACAATAGCATAGCATTATTCCAGAACAAGTACAAGATGATGTCGACTAAAGAAGTGATACCTATAATGTCATTAAAGGCAGACATAATAGTACTGGATGAAGAAATCTTTGATGAAGATGAAGAAATATCGACGAACTCCGAAGAGATTGATGGATTTTCTGATGTGTTGAATAAGTTCAATGGACAAATCAAAGCCACTCATCTCGAGAAGTATTCAGATGAGTTTCTACAAGATTTGAATGAATCATTGAATCAAAGTTCTATAAGTATGTTGCCAAACTTTAATATTCTGCCAACTGGACAAGAGCAAGGGAAATTCTTAGCAATAGATTTAGGGGGATCAACCTTAAGGATCGCTATAATAGAAATCTTACCTGAAGGTGCTGGTAAGGAAAGAAGTGATCGTATACATATAGTAACTGAGCAAAAATGGATTGTGGAAAACCACGAAAAAAACATGAACGATGAGTTCTTTAAGTTAGTGGGGGCTAAGATCGTCGATACCATTAACTTACAAACTGTGATTAAACCCAATGAACAGATTAATGTGGGAATTACGTGGTCATTTCCATTGGAGACCATTTCTCATAATTCTGGATTGTTAAGAAATGCCGGTAAAGGATGGGTTATATCACCAGAAATCTATAACCAAGATTTGAAACAAATCTTAGAGAAGTCGGTTGCTGACAATTTTGGTTTACATGTTGAAGTTCAAGCCATTATCAATGACTCGTTAGCAGTTTATGCAGCAGGATCGTTCTTATCGTCCGATCTCAAGTTGGCGATGGTGTTAGGGACAGGATTCAATGTATGCTGCTCATTAAAGACCCAAAAATTACCAACCACAAAGACATTCAACCAATCAGCAGTTCTTATCAACAGTGAAACCTCGTTGTTTGGTAGGAACTTATTACCATTAGCCAATGAATTCGATTACGATATTGATCATAGATTTGACTTCAATTCCATTTTCAAATGTCACATGACGTTGGACCCATTAGACAAGACGATTTTCCAGCCTTCTGAGCTTATGACTAGTGGTAGATATTTACCAGAACTTACAAGATTGGCTATCATTAAATTGATCGATAGTAATGAAATCTTCAATAACTTGAATATCCCATCCACCAATAAGCTCTTTGTAAAATACGACGGGTTTTCAAATCAATTGCTTTGTTTAATACTGGAAAATATCGTCAGTATGGAAGTTGTTAAAGAGCAGTTCATACAAGAATTCGGTGAAGTTTTCAGAAATTTGACGATTCCAGATTTGATGAAAATTCAGAAATTAATCATCGCCATCATTGAAAGAGCCAGTTACATTGTTTCCATAGCTATCATATCATTCATAAAATTGTTAGGTGAGCATAACCATGAACTGTTCCCAAATAAGAAGTTGGTTATTGGATACGTTGGTTCAATTCTTGTTCATTTTAATAGTTATAGACAAAGAATTATCGAATTCATCAATGATGATGAATTTGTTAGAGGACTTGGGGTTAATGTTGAGTTGATGTCAATTGACAATAGTTCAATTGTTGGTGCTGCAATTGGTGCGGCTTATTATGCATAATTGTTGAAACTTCAGGTAAGAATTTCATATACATTATTATTAGTCTGAGTCTTTACTCTGGGTGTGGCTGTGACTGTATATACTGCTTCTAGCTGTGACTGTGAACTCTGACTCTGACTTTTACTCTGTACTCTGACTCTGTGTTAGTAGTGCTGAGGGTATCATGATAGGTAATAGGAATGTACGGACAATAGAGTACTTTGGTGCTTAGGCTCGCCTTTGTGCATGAAAAATAGAGCAAGCAGAATTAAAGGCTAAATATGCACAACCCCACCTGTCCCTCCACCCCAGCACTACAGTCTGTGGTACATAACACTCAGTCAATTGTTGCACCTAACTTTTCTATGCACATCAACCCAACTAAATACTCCAACGCACCTATACATCTCTCTCCACCCCTTCCAAAATCACCGCGAATTTGATTTGGAAAAATTCATCCAGCAATGAGTGATAAGGCAGTTCTAAGGAAATACAAAATCGTATTCCTTGGAGACCAAGGAGGTATGTAACCAATAATTCATTTCGCTGCTACCACCCACAAAAGCAACAGAAAAACTCCTAATCAGATACCACAAGGCCAGTGCACCCACCCTAACAAAGAAGAAATCTGGAAATCTGGAATGGAGCTGATATTATGGAAATACTAACAACTAGTTGGGAAAACTTCGTTGATCACGAGGTTCATGTATGATACATTCGATGATCAGTATCAAGCTACTATCGGAATTGACTTTTTGAGTAAAACTATGTATTTAGAAGATAATAAAACCATCAGATTACAATTATGGGATACCGCAGGACAAGAAAGATTCAGATCATTGATCCCTTCGTATATTAGAGATAGTAATGTTGCCATCATATGTTATGACATAACCAACAAAAAGACGTTTGAAAATTTGGAAAAATGGATCAATGAAGTCAAGTTGGAAAGAGGTGATGATGTTATTATAGTAATTGTTGGTAATAAATCAGATCTCAATAATAAAAGACAAGTATCATCAGAAGAATTGGAAAAATTGGCCAAACTGTCAAACTGTGAAATTTATTTGGAGACGTCCACAAAGATAAACCACAACGTCAAATTATTATTTAAGAAGATTGCTAAAAGTTTACCTGACTTTAAAGATGAACCAGTTGATAATCCTGAAACTATTGATATAAGTATTGAAAACAAACCACAAGAGAGTTCGTGTTGTTAGCATATAGGTATTAATATAGCATTGAAATGGTATAGGAGGTATTCTGACTCTGTAAATTGTTGTTGAATGCGTTTGGCTTGGTGTAGACTTCAGCTTTGTCTAGCTTCAACTTGGTGTAGACTTCAGCTGGACGAATGTACTTTGGCACATTGGCCGTAGTTAAGTACTTAAGTTAAGAATGTGTTTCAGTTAATTATATGTGATGCATGGTGGCTTAAGTAATGATCAACATCATGCATTAAACGCAGCTCTGGCTTAAATTCCATCGACGGCCGTTTTCATTTACATATTCCAGGTTTAAACCTCTATTAACAAGATTACAGTAAGTGAACCTTCTGCGGACTCTCGACATTGAATTCCAAGGGACTAACAGAGCAGGGGTCAGCCAGATTTGTTTAGTAGCATAAAGGCTTAACTTAGGTTTCCAGGGGTCAATGTTACAGTCTGCAATGAAGTGAAATTCATAAATACTCGAACATCAAGTCTCGCCTATAGTTGCCATTATCAAAGTGTAGGAACTCATAATGTGGAGTGTGAAGTTTCAAGTTATCATGATAAAGTTTAATAATTTACATAACAATGGGTGTTGGAATGCCTTGTGGAATTGTTGGTAGAGGCTCTGGAGTCTATGGTGGGTAGTGATTAGTAGGAGTGGTGTTTATCTTAGTATGACTACGAATTATTGTCTGGGTTTGGTATTCACAAGAATGCAGGTCTTACGCATGTCATCCCAGCTGGGTATTAGCATTTCATCTACCAGAATGACACCGGAATTGAATCCAATTGAGCACTCCTGGACCAGTTCAAGAATAGAAGAGGGAAGTTTCTTCAGAAGAATTCTTCAGAAGGAAACCCCTGTAAAACCAAGGAGGCTGCAAATTAACTCCATTCGAATATAAAAGTACATTACCGTACACTCTAAACATTCTTTGTCTCTTGTTTAAGCTATTCTGATGTTCCACCGAGACTTAGTTTAGTCTGTAGCACCACTGGTCGTCCAATGGTCGTCCAATGGCCTGTCCCATGGCCTGCCCAGCTGTTGCAGTGCCACAATTTCACTTCCCTGCGGTAATTCCTACTCATAGTGATCGTCTGATTTCCAGGCCCTCTAGGTGTATGGCGAGTGGCGACATCATAACACCAAACCACTGTATAAACCATTTCCATAAAAGACAGATGTAAAATACCCGTATTAATCTAAAGATTTACACCTCGAATCGATACGAAAATCCTACAGTTTTCAGGATAAATTAGCGTACATCCTAACCACGAAGGTGCATAATTTATCCTCAGCCTATTGTTTACAAACTTTAATTATAATAAAAACTCACAAGGGTTTTCCGGTGGGTGCCCAACATTAGGCTTATGAGCACTGAGAAGTAATCATAATAAATAACTCCGAGATAACATCCATTTGCAATAGATCTTAGCACTCTTGGAATTAGAATTAAGAAATAATGGAGTAAAGAAGACCTTTGCATGAGTATTAGCGTGTGCCGTGCATAAAGATCAGTTTTGGGTTATGGAAGTGATCTCTTAGATATGTCTCGTTTGACTTTGACAATTGTATCTGTTACAACTGTACTTCACTGTGTGAACTTGAACTCCTTATAGAGTATGTCATTATCATTCGTTTAGGGATCTTCATATTCGAATGCATATTAGCTTGCAATAGGACACGGTACAGTATTAATAGCTCATAGTGCAGTATTAGTAAGCTGATGCTAGCAATAAGACAAAGATAGCTTGGCTTCTACTTTGACTGTTATTTGGGCAATCTTCTATTGATAAATCTGACTTGTATTTTCCGTTTTTATCACTTTCTTCCCTTCTCCCTTCTCCATCCACCGTTTACCGTACGATCGTTTACCACCATGGATAACTCTATTCGTACGTACACCATACTACTTGGAGTATACTCTGCATGGAAGTACGCCACCCTCCAATACTTATTTTTAGCAGCAACTACTACATCACCCTAACACAATATCCACGGAACATTACCAGTTATATCAATATGAAATGAACCTTGATGCCATATCCATATTAGAAAGGTTGAAGGAGAATCTCCCAGCACTGTATGCAGGCTTCAACCAAGGAATACATTAAAATTACTGAACTTGTAATAGATCTAAAAGATTTAGGTTTAACCAATAGAACTACATGATGATGCTTCTTATTTAAGTGATATTGCATATACGTTAACGTTTGGAAGCAGAAACCTTGATAATCCCCGTAAAAATAGTTCAAACTTTACGTGGAATTATTAGGTATCAACTTTAAAGGTTGCTAGTATGGAATTACCGATTAAGGTTTGAAATATGTCAATAGAATTAGAATTTGTTTTGTTTATTTGAGGTATTAAGTAACAACACAAATCTTGGCCGAAACCTTATGAACCAATGTCACAAACCCTATACTACTACCACTACCACCTAGAATGACAAAAAACTACGTAATCTTACATGATATTTGATCAATAGTTCATGACCATTACATACTGTTCAGGAGATGGTAAAATATTTTTAAATAGTCGAGAAAATAAATGAAAATTAAAGGGGATCATGGAATATTATCGGTAGGAATTACCGATTTGAATCATTACAGTGACGCACAGGAAAATATCAAGAGCCAAGGTTGGATGTTAATGTTTATATATAGACTACTCTATAGTTAACATCTAATATGAAATTCAAAAATAAACTTTAAAAAAATACGTTACTATAATAGTAAGTATTATTATGTAAGCCTCCTTGCAAATTATCAGTTGTAAATTGTAAGTCGATAATCCATAACAATAAAATCCTTGCAACAAAGAACTCATAAAAAAGAAAAATACGAGAGCCTCAGAAAAGCAATTCTACTTAATTTTGGTGGTTGTTGGTGCTTAATTGGGTAAGTTTAAGCCCCGGGCTACGTTGCGTATATATCAGTGTGAATGCCACGTACCATCTATTAATGGCGCCAGGAATAGGTTAAAAATTAACTATTAATTGTAAGTTAATTATAAATTATAATCAACAACTGGTTTAGGAATTAACCATGTCTCTTGCCATGTACTTGCATAACCTAAGTTTCGAAACATTAAACTCTAACCCACAAACCAAATTAACTAGGTTTACTACGGTCTCGGTAATTTTTTTTTATTTTTCTCATTATTTTTCAAGTCATTAGTCAGGAGTAGGAAAACTAATGGCGCCAACTGATTGATTCTTATATGTAAGATAAGTGTCTCTTCTCATTGTACCACGAATTTTTTTCCATAAAAAAATAAGCCAAATAAACGTGTTAAATTTTGAACATATTTTTATATTTGTGGCTAGACATATTGAAGTATCAAGCCAAATTATAAACCACAAACACGAAAAATAAAACCATTTGGAATTAAAAAATTATTTCATTTGAACCTTTTAACAACCACAAAAAGAAAAAGTGTTGAAGGATTGTGAGTACAGAGGAAAACGAAAATATTTCAGGGGAAGGAACGAAAATCTCAAAACTTAAAATACTGAGATTCCCAAAGAAAAATTTTCCCTTGTTTTAAAATATAAAGTGAACAAAAGTTGTGTAGAAGGTGAAAGGAACGTTTGTGTATTGTAAATATAGTGCAGAATCATCCAAGAGAATTTAAGACCCAAATTTTTTTCATTTAGTGGGTTTTTTTGCAGAGTTATATAGGATTAACCGACATCAGTCATTCGTTAATTGTAGTTATAATTACAGTACCAACGATAGCATATACGTAACATTTACAACGAAATTGACATTGGACATTACACAAAACCAAGCTAGTTCAGTCATTCAGAACGTTAATCCCGAAGTTTCCTTTTTTATTACTTATTACATATCACATATAAATGATGTCCTTAATAAAAGAAGATATAGATTTAAAGAAGAAATCTAAAAGACCAACAAAAGGTAGAGTCTTTCAATGTACAGGGTTCCCAGGCTGTAACATGTCATTCACAAGATCTGAACATTTGGCAAGGCATAAAAGAAAGCATACAGGTGAAAGACCGTTTACTTGTCCATATTGTTCTAAGAATTTCTCAAGATTGGATAATTTAAGGCAGCATAAACAAACAGTTCATGCTTATGAAAACTATTTGGATAATAAGAAAGACAAAGATGAAAAACTTTCAGATAAAGACTTAAAAGAAAGTTCTAGACCTCATAGAGTTCATAATATTGAATTATTTAATAATTCTCATTTTGATAATGTTTATAATGGCAATAATATACCAATCAATAAGGTCAATGAAAATTTAACTCCAAATGATAAAGGTATAATGGCATCACCGCCAAATTCAAATTCTCCTCATAATAATTATCCATACTTTCAATATCAAACTTTAGGACAAACATCATCAGGATTCAATCAAAATCCTAGCATACCCCAAAATCCAAATTTACCACCAATTCAGAAAGATTCAGATTCACAATCGGAATTAACTAAAGATTCATTGAAATTACCATCTCATGAATTTAAACCAAAAAGAAGACCTAGACCTTTATCTTTACATCATTCATTTATATCGAATTCTGATAAGTTGTCAGCTACATTATCATCATTCTCATCCAACGGATCATCAACATTAACCACGCCAACTTATCAACGTCCACCAATTCAATCACAACATCCCCAAACTCATCCTCAAACTCATCCACCTCCACAATTCCAGCCATCACTACCTAATACTCAACTCAACAATCAACACCACCCACAAATCCCTCATTATCATCCATATTATCAACGTCATGTTTATAATAATCAAGAATTAAAATCGGCTCCTCCTGTACCATTATATTCATTCAGTCAACAAATGAATCAAATGAACCCCCAACCTCAACCAACCTCAAGACCAATATATTCAAAAGTTTTATACTCAAAGCCATCAAATTTATCAACCAATATGGTATCACCATTATCACCATTATTTTATCAAAGCAATCCAAACCATCAAGATAATAAAGTAACATTACCTCCAGTACAAAGAGGGTATCATAGACCCACGAATTCCTTAAGTAGTGTTTTAAATGAAACTGATACTTCTAATAACACAACTCCTATAAAGTTTAATGAATTGAAAACTAATGATTCAACTAAATCATGGTTGAAGGGAGTGCTTAATGATGATAATGGTACTGCTGTAAAGCAAACAGTTGTCAGTACAATCATCGACAACGGTCCAAAAAGTGAACCAATCCGTCCGATTGTAAATGATATAAAGCCTAATGATAAAAATGATAAGATTCCTTCAATTAATAATTTATTATCACCGTATGGTGACAAGTTTACCTAATCTATATTGTATATAGTAATGCCTATGACGAGCTTAATTTGTTGGTGTCGTATTTCTATGTGCTCCTTTGTCTGTATTCTTATGGACTGTATTATGTCTGTATTGTTATGTCTGTATTATCTATTTATTACCTATGTACTACCTATGTGCTGTATTACCTATGTACTGTGCTACCTATGTACTGTGTTCCTATGGACTGCATTCCTATTTCTGTAGCCTACGTACTGTGCTACATATGTACTGTATCGACGTTCAGCCTAGTCTACCTCTTAGCATCTAATACCCCCTGTAATGCATTCAATTTAACCTCCAACCTCCCCAACTCCTCAGTATCTAGCTGCCCCAAGTTCCTATCTAATCCTCCCAACACTGTGAATATCTGATCCAAGTACTTCACATAATCCTGATACTTAGCCCAAACCTTTGTGTTCAACTGATACTTATGATCTGTCAACTTCTTCAAGTCATCTGTGGTAGTTGTAAGCTGATTCAAGAAATCTTCACGTAAGTTTGGCACTAATGTCCCTTTTATAAACTTCTGATAATCTTGTAGTATCTCCGATAACTCCGTGTTTCTTTTGGTATTTTGTTGTTTTAGGACCATTAGTTTATAATTATCAGTTAGCAATGTTTTTAACCGCTCATTTTTGGTATTGAAGTCAGGTGACTTGATATCATCTAGATCATATTTGGATATTATGTGTTGATGTAAATCGTCAATCTCAGGATCTTTGGGGTGGGACAAATTCAACTTATTAGGAAATTTCAACTCGTCGACTTTTGATTGGAGGTTGGTGATGAGGGAGTGGTTGGCCAGGAGTTTTTCATTCAATGATTGGATTAGTTCTACTAATGGTTGGATGTTCTCTGTTTGTAGTAGGAAGTCTGTCATGTGTCTGTGTGAGAGTTAGGGTCGCGGTCCAAGAGCCTCACAAGAATCATTATATCATTATAAAATACACAATGCAACATATCAACTCTATCAGTCTCAGCCAATCTCCTATTGACGTTTTTGTAAAAATGCATTCTTTCTTTCCTGCTTCCCCTTCTTCATTACCTGTTTCAATGCAACACTATCTAAAGGATCCAATAAATCAAATGAACACAATAATTCTTCACTAACACACATTACTGCCCCCCAATTATCAAACTCTCCACAATAATTAGGAGCCAGAAATACCGTGACCAAAGTTTTATCGTTGAAAAATTCATAACCATCTTCAACCACCATATGAGCTCTACACACCAAATCAAACCCAAACTTAGCCAAGAACTTATTGATGGCTACTTTTGAGAACACATACGAAACTCCTCGTTCATTGTCTTCCCACTCATTTAGAGTATCCGCGGGGTCTGACCATAGCAAATCATTTAATAATCCGAAATCAGGTACATCAGTGGGTCTAGCAATATTTCTAATATCATCAATGGAACTTAATACCGGACTTAATCCACCATGGACACAAAATATCTTTCCAGCTACAATTGCTGCAATTGGTAAAGTATTGAAAGTATCAATGAAAAGTTTCCATGTCTTGATGTTGCATCTTCTTTTGCATTCGTCATAAAACCCATAAACTCTCGTTACATTAGCACATTCATGATTTCCTCTTAAAAGAAAGAAATTCTCAGGATACTTGATTTTATAACATAACAATAACAAAATGGTCTCGAGACTCTGCTTACCTCTATCAACGTAGTCACCCAAGAACAAATAATTCGAACTTGGAGGAAATCCACATTTGGTGAAAATACGTATCAAATCCCCGTATTGTCCATGGACATCACCCACTACGTTCACTGGAGGATTCAATTCTAGTAACGATGGTTGCAGTAAGAAAATCTCTCTTGACTTGCTACAAATCATCTGAATCTCATTGTTCTTAAGACAGACATTCTTAACTCTTTTACCTGAATACCCTGAATCCAATAACCTTTGAATCAAGTTTTCAATGTCAAAGTTATTCTCATTGGTGGATGTGGATGTTGAATGTTTTGTTAGAAGATTTGAACTGGTCTTTGATAATAATCTATTAGAAGAAAATGAAGAGTTTGATCTACTCTTATTCAAACTCTTTAAATCCGAACCATCATCATAAGTATTGGAGGAAATCGAATGGTTGGTTGATGTTCGACTTAATCCTCCATTACCGTTTGGAGTATTATTGTTGGATATGGTAAGACTATCCTTCTCATAACTTGGTGTCATTAAAGGAGAATTGTTGATTGATTTATCTGGTGATGGTGCTGACCCAAGAGTGGCTGTACTTAAATTATTGGAGCTTGTTGATAAATTGAGATTGAAATCTCCAACGGATACATCAGTATTTCTTCTTATTAAAATCGGTTGTTTTGGTTCAACTTGAATCATTGATGGTGGTAAATTACTATTATCAATTGATAAGTTTTGGAAATTGGGTATACTATCAGAATCATCATCATTGCCATTGGTAGTGATGTTAGTGGCAGAATTTTGGTTATTATTGGTAATAGTATTGGTATAATTACTGTTATAAGTGCCTTGGTCATTCAATGATGGTGATGAACTCTTCCTACTCAAAACTTTAGGTGATTTACTAAGCTTAGATAAACTGGTGGAGGAATCGTTTTTCTTGGTCCTAAGACTTCTTGATGACTTATTGGATTTACTTGATTGGTTGGTATTGGTTCTTGATAATGGAAGACCATCCTTTGAAGGTGTATTCCCCATTATATACGTTCAATTCTAAGTTATCAAAATTTCAGTTTGTGAGTACCAGAATTGTTTTGTGGATTTGGTTTTTGGTTTTGTGTCGGATCTCTTCAATATCAATTTCAATATTATCGGTCACCAATTATATACAAATGATTAATATTAAACCAATGATTTTACGTCAATAAAAGCTGAATGAGTTATCCAAATTCTTTTGTTACTACGTTCAATTTTTCTGAGAACTGAACCTCACTCACCGCCCTTTCCCCAATAATGACAGTCGTGCGGGCTGGCTTGCTTCCATCAAGACAATTGTTAAGCCTTATTTTATTTTTAGGTTAGGGAGTAGGGGTCTTTTGGGAGTTCATTGTGATTAAGTGAGATGTTGGTAGATGGTAGTAAGATGTTATTAAGCTCGTATTGAAGTAATTGGGGGGTAATTGGACGATTAAGCCAGAGAATATCTATACGAACTTATACTAGGGACTTAATGACTCTATACGGTCCAGTACAATTCTGATTTTTTTTCTGCAGCTTATCGAACCCAGTCGTACACTATCATTTATGTCTAAGTATGTGCATCTTATTACTAATACACTCGTACAATCAACTACATACTAAATCAATCTGATAATATCTAGATCTTGAATCTTATATAAAAGGTCTAGAATCGCAGAAGACCATACTTACGATACGGGCTAGTAGAGTCATTACATATAACTGCATGGGGATCAGATGAACCGTAACATATTACGGACCATTGGAACTGTTCCACCTCCTAAATTTATTATTACACTACTTCAGGCATTACACTACTATTGTATTGTCTTGTACATTTACGACGTCGCAGATAATGCTGGGACAAACCAAAAGAAACCCTGGTGAGATAAGGACGTAAATGCAGGTAGGGACTTTGTCTTTGTGTTCTTTAGTTCTGGTGTTTCCTTACGCCATGTTATCTCTGCTTTACTATACAGTACCATGGACAACTCATCAACTACCCATGAACTGGCATTAATAAGTGGCAGCTTCATAGTAACCTGGATTATATAAGGCGCCTTGTGCTTATACGACCCTTGCTTATACAACCCATACGACCCAGTGTAAATATTCGACCCTTACCTAAAACTGCTTATACGCCATAACCACCAACCCTAACATACCTTACAGGCTTGTAAGTATCACTAATAAATCACCCATAATCCCCTTTAGCGTGCACGACCCAATTTCTCCTTACATTATCCTATTTAACACCAACCCTAAACAATTCTTATCTAACCCTCCAAAACATCCCCTCCAAACCCATCCCCTTCCAAATCAGACAATTCCTCCTCAAAGAACCAATCCCAATGCTTACCTAATGTTTAACTTTAAACTTTACCGATGGAATTGGTTACATAATCAGTCATGTTTACTGTTTATAGTTATTAAATGCGGAGCTTACATATCCATGCTATAAAACATAGACACCAAAGCCAATCAAAACCAAACCTCGAACAATGCAAACAGATCTTGTGACGCTTCCAAAGAATCCAATCAGAGATGTCCTTCAATTGTCTATGACAGATATGACGTAGACTTTATTTGTTATCTAATGTTGTTATCGGGATCTCACTCCCACTCTCCGACAATGTCTAAACCACCCCGACATCAGATATTTAAACCCTCGAAAATCCCAGGTCTCAATTTTTTTAGATAAACCGCTAATCAAGCGCCAACTAACTTTTAACTTATAGCACCAATTTTTAAATCAAACAAATGTACAATGTCGTTTACAGAAGAATTTGAATCAAAATCTAAAGACAAACCCCGACTGAGAAAGTCTCTGACTTTAAGTTCTTCAAACCACTCAAACTCAAGTGAGCAATTGAATGATTCAAGGTCTTCAGCTAGATCTTCGACTTCATCAGCTAGTAGTAGTGGAAGCATTTTAAGTCAGAGACTCAAAATTGGAAATTTAGAAATTAATATCGAAAAAGTTGGTTTGAAAGATTATAAACGAGTTGCTAAAACTTTAAGAATGGCCTTTAACAAAGATCCGTTTGTCAATTATATCTTGAATACTAAAGTTAATTATATCGAAGGAGAAGATGGTGATGAATATGAGGTCAAAAAATTATTTCAACGTAAAAATGATTTATTCCAATCATTTTTTGAAGTTTCAGTTGTTGAATATATATCATATGGTGGGTTAATTATTGCCATTAAAGATGTTGAATTTGAGAATTCAGAAAATAACAAACTGAACCATCCATTTTTAGCTGCTGCTTGTTGGAATACTTTAAAGTTTGATAATAGTTTACAATTAGATTATGATGATGATTTAACTGAAAACATCTATTATAAAAATTTGAATAATACTTCCAAAAAGTTTTTATTGACTAAAACTCAAATGAAGTTTAATTATTTTGCTTATTTGAATAATTGTCGTCAAAAGTCATTGAAAGAAAAATTACCGTTCTTAAATAATATAAGAAATTCAATATTAATTAATTTAAATTTAAGTTTAAATTTTAAGAATAAGTTTAATTCAATTTGGTATTTAAGTGATATTGGAGTTTTACCAAATATGGCAGGTAAATCATTAGGAAAACTTTTAATCAATTATTGTATTGAAAATTTTGTTTTTGAAAACTCCTGGGTTTATTTAGAAAGTTCAAATATCATAAATCGTAAGTTTTATACCAAACTTGGATTTAAAGTTGCTAATACTTTTGCAATTAATGAAGATGATGTAATTGTCAACAACATTGATATTGATAATTTACATGATTTACAAATTTTGAATGACCTTAATGATTTTATTTTGATGGATGCCATGTTTAAACCTCCAAGTCATATTAACGTTGAAAGAGAACATTATAAGATTTCTGAAACAAATTTAGTTGTCAATGAACCAAATGAAACACCTAAGAAAATTGGAACTGTTGGTAACTCTCCAGTGATTGTAAGTCCTTCCAAACCAGTAGGTACTTCAACATCACCTATTGTAAGCCCTAATCCAATGCTTGTCTCGCATGCGTGACATCGTCATGGATAAAAATTAGAGATAATCAAGGAAGTTATGTAAGAGTTGTCTATTAATCTTAAACCAAATCTCTGGAAAGAGTGGGGGTTCAATGGATTAGTATTTCAACTCTTGGATGACTATTGATTGTCTCAATCAAAGTATCAGTTGGATTTTTAAGCAATTGACATTATATGCTAATCTCATACAATGTTAGTTGAATAGGGGTCTCAACTGAAATTTTGATTTTACTATTTTCATAGTAATAATTTATATAGTTTATAGGAAACCATAAAACTATGTAACTGTAGGGTAACGTCTACAGAGTTGAGTTGTACAAAATAGGTTATGTTGTTTTGTACATATATGCTTGTTTTTTTCTGAAGCTCTAGACCTCTATTTGTCTCATCGAGCACTGTGTTATCTTATTGTACCGTGCCGTGCTTTAGTGTCCCATGGTATTGCACCGTGCAGTGCTTTTGTGTTCCAAGCATTGGACGGTGTCGTAGAGTCCCATGATATTTCTATGGCACTAGTTGGCTCTATTTCATCGATGCGCATCGAGAAATCGTCTTCATTAATATGTTAAGAACACTAAGAACACAAAGACTAAGGTTACCCTATAGGAGCTTTGCCACTTCAATACCCAACTTCAATAACCACAAACACAAAGATGCCAACCATAAATCACCTGACCCAGAATTCCCCGAAGAGTATGAAAAAGCATCACAGTATTTAAAATCACAAATAGAACAACTTGAGAAATCAATTAAAGGTGATACCCATATACGAGAAAACTTGAATAAAATGCAATCATTCCCAATGGCGACCAAGAAGAAACCAAGAGTTGATAATTTGACTAATCTTTTCGAAGAAACCATTAAAACTACTGGTCCAATATCATTATCAGCTTATATGAGACAATGTCTAACTCATCCCCATTTCGGGTATTATACCACCAGAAACCCCTTAGATGCTAAAACTGGTGATTTCATAACGTCTCCCGAAATTTCAAGTGTTTTTGGGGAAATGTTAGGAGTTTATTTCCTCCAACTTTGGCTAATTCAAGGTAAACCTTCAGAAATCAATTTGATAGAGTTTGGACCAGGTTTAGGAACGTTGATGAATGATGTGATAACCAGTTTCAATAAATTGAACAAATTTGGAATTAAAATCAATGTTATAATGATCGAAACATCACGTGTGTTAAGAAAAGAACAACATGAAAAGCTCTGTGACGGTGAATATTCTGAAAATGAAACTTTTGATAGTTCACAAACCAAATGGGGCAACCAGATCTATTGGATAGAGAATGAAGCAGATTTGGATTTGATTGAAATTAATAAAGAATGCAATTACATAATAGCACATGAATTCTTTGATGCTTTACCTATCAAATCGTTTCAGAAGACTGAACAAGGATGGAGAGAATTATTAGTTGAGCATTCCCCCAGTGTTGAGCAACATCAACTCAAGCTTGAACTGAATGAGTCTATTAACGATAAATATGATCATGAGTTTCATTTAACGTTAACTCCTAAAGAAACCCCATCATCGAAGATTCCTGATTTGAGTCCAAGGTTCCAAACTCTTCCAGTGGGATCACGTATAGAGATATGTCCTGATAGTGAGATTTTCATTACCAAAATGGCTAAATTAGTTAATAATGATCAAGGCAAAGGTGGGGTTTTAGTGATAGATTATGGGGTAGTCGATCAAATTCCTGATAATACGCTTCGTGGTATTTACAAGCATAAAATTGTGTCACCTTTTTATAAACCTGGAGAGGTGGATTTATCGATTGATGTAGATTTTGATAATTTGAAACTTATAAGTGAACCTATGACCAAGGTGGTTGGTCCAGTAGATCAAGGGGATTGGTTGCATGAAATGGGTATAGGTTATAGAATTGATAAATTAATACGATCAACTGATGATGAGAAGGAACAAGATAAGATATACGATGCATATGTTCGGTTGACTAGTAAAGATGAGAATAGTATGGGTAAGGTTTATAAGTTTATGGGGATATTACCATTGGGGAGTGAAGTCCCGTTAGGGTTTAAGAGTCTTTAGACGTAGATTACCATCCATTATAAGAGTCTTTACAGCCATTAGTCTAAGATAAGCACACAAACAAATATATATTATTGAGAAGAATTACTAAGATCAATTATATTCCCAACAGTACCTCCGGAAATCGGTACATGTTTAGCAGTTCCATTGATCTTCAGTTCACCATTAGCCTCATAATCTTCAGGTCTTCCAAAACCACCTCCACCTGGTGTAATAATCTTTACGTAATCACCAGCTTCAACTTCAAATTGAGAAAACGATGGTAATAAGATCCATTGAATTCCACTTTTAGTCACCTTACCTAATCTGTTCTTACCAATCTGACCTTCGAGGCCACCTTTCATACCATAAGGACGATTGACTCTTCTTTGAGTTCTTAAAGTACACGATAAATTCGAAGTGAATTCGTATTGTCTGATTAACCCATCACCTCCTCTGTACTTACCTTTACCACCTGACCCTTTACGTACACTGAACTCATGTAGAATTATTGGGTACCTCAATTCAAGGATTTCAGGATCAGTTATCTTAGTGTTAGTCATATGACAATGAGACCCTGAAAATCCATGCTTACCATCAATTGCACCAATACCAGCACCAATGGTTTCAACCATAGCAAACCCTTGCTTCATGACTCCTTCGGAATCAATACCACCTTTACCGAATCCCAAAGTGTTATTTGAGCCTGATGATGCCCCAGCTATCTCATAGGCTTTCAAGATGGTATCAGTCAACCTCTGAGAGGTCGCACTATTTGCAGCCGATACTGCGGCGTTGGGCGATGGGTTCAAAAGACTTCCTTTTGGTATGATCAATTGCACTGGATTCAAACATCCTTCGTTCAATGGAATGTCTGAATTAATCATTAACCTCAAGCAATAGATAACACATGCATATGTAATGGCAATTGGTGCATTACCACAATTATAAGCTTCTTCAGTAGTACCCGTGAAATCATAAACTGCTGACCCATCAGCTTCATTTATATCGATTGATACTTTAATAAGCGACCCATCATCCAACACTTCTTCAGCTATTAACGGTAATTGGTCACGTTTCTCAACTGCTACTTGTTTTAGGAATTTCCTAACAGCCACCTCAGCAGCATCTTCAATACCCTTCATGTATAAAAGAACAATTTCTGATCCATATTCATTGAACAAGTCCATGAGTAAATTCACTCCCCTTTGGTTAGATGCAATTTGGGCATGTAGGTCACTGATATTGTCCTTCAATCTTCTGGAACCTGAACATCCAGGATACTTAGCTGGTTCTTCAATGAAATACTTCTTAATACTATCATAATCAAATTTCCCATCTCTAACAATTCTAAATGCTTCGAATTGGGCTCCTTCTTCCCAAAGAAACTTGGCTGCTGCTGAACATGACCCAGGAACCGATCCACCAATTTCAGCATGATGTGCTCTTGATGCTGTAAAGAACACCAATTCACCGTCTTTAAACACTGGAGAAATCAATGTAATATCAGGTAAATGAGTACCACCAGCTCCGGGATGATTAGTGGCCAACACATCGCCAGGCTTTATGTCTTCACCCCAATACTTCTTGGCATACCTTATACTATTAGACATCGACCCTAAATGAACTGGAACATGAGGTGCATTGGCAACCAAATTACCTTCATTATCAAACAAGGCACATGAGAAATCCAACCTCTCCTTGATATTAGGACTAACGCTGATTTTTTGTAGGGTTCTTCCCATATCTTCAGCTATAGATGTGAACCTATTGGAGAACACCGATAAAAGAATTGGATCAATGTACTTGTTGGAGTATGTTTGAGTTTCACCAGCTTCTAAATCGATTATCACGTGTCTATTTAGAATAGTAGCACTTGAACTTGGAGTTACTAGAATGGTTTGGGTTGCATCTAAAATTAAAGCTGGTCCTTTAACTTGTCCACCAATTGGTAAATCACTTAACTGATAAACCCTGGAATCCAATAACCCTTCCTCGAAATGGATTTGTGTAACTTTGAGTTCATTACCATCAATGGTCTGAAGCAATCCCTTACGTTTAATGGTTTCATAATCCTTATATGGAGAAATTTCTTTGATTTTGGCAACATTCCCAGTAGCTCTAACTCTTATATCATGGACTAAGACACTTCTTTCTGTGTCAATGAAAGAGAACTGACGTTCATGGGTTGATGTGAATAATTTGAAGAAATCATCATCATGGGGTCTTGATATCATTAGAGTTGTATCTGAACCATCATATCCCATATTAAAGAATATCTCTGCACTTATAGTATGAGGATCAACACCTTGGTCTAACAACTTCTCTGTTACTTTCGTAACCAACCCTTGACACTCCTTCAATAAGTCATCTCTGGAATTCTTGTTATAGGTGGTTCTGAACGGCTTTTGGTCTTCTTGAACAATATCAGCTAAGGCAATCCCATACGCCGACAATATAGATGAATATTTATGAATCACAACTCTTTTCATCTTCAAAATCGAGGCTATAGACGTAGCATGTTGACCACCAGCACCTCCAAAAGATGCTAAGTTATGATTGGTTACGTCATACCCTTTTGATTCAGTTAATACTCTAATGGGTTTAGCCATTTGGAAATTTGCAACCTTCAAAAACCCTAGAGCCACTTCAAATGGGGTGTACTGCTTATCGGGGTTATCCTGGTTAATGATCTTAGTCAAAGCTTGGAATTTGGTTTGGACTATATCAAAGTCTAAAGGTTGGTCTTCAGTCTTACCAAAGATCTTAGGAAAGAATTCTGGTAAGATTCTACCACACATCAAATTAGCATCAGTAATTGTTAATGGACCACCTTTCCTATAACAAGCCGGTCCAGGATGGGCACCAGCGGAATCGGGACCAACTTTGAAAACTCCATGATTATACACTAAGATCGACCCCCCACCTGCAGCAACGGTATTAATGTCTAATTGAGGGGCAGAGATTTGAATACCAGCAGTAACACTTCTAAATGATATTTCATAATGTCCATGATACCTTGATACATCAGTTGAAGTACCCCCCATATCAAACCCCACTATTGGGATATTCTCCTCTTCATCATAACAAGTTTCGGCTTCTCCTACTACCCCACCTGCTGGTCCACTTAACAATGATTTCAATGCTGAAAAATTCCTCCATGAGCATAATCCTCCATCACTTTGCATGAATTCAATTCTAGTGTGATTCTCGACATTGTCTTTAAACCCACTAAGGAAGTTGGTTATGTAATCATGGATTACTGGGGTTAAGTATGCATCTACCACTGTAGATTGGGATCTTGGAATAGCACTAATCATTGGTATTAATTCATGACTTACTGATATATTGTTGAATCCAACTGTTTGGGCGAGTTTCTTCAACTGCAACTCATGGGCTTGGAAACTATAGCCATGGATTAGACATATCGCAATGGATTCAATACCTTTAGCCTTTAACTCCACCAACTTGTTTGTGGCATCTTGTTCATCAAGGGGCTTTAACACTTTGAAGATATCTTTACTTTCACCTTGAAACCATACCTTATTATCGACTTTATCATTATAAGACAAAGTATCAGGATCTTCAGTAGATGAGGGAATTGTCACTCTCTCTTCGATCTCAACTACTTCCTCATACAATGGCAGGGGTTTCTCTACACTAAGGGCAAACAAATCAGGACGAGTTTGATCACCAATATGTAAAATATCCTTAAACCCTTTTGTAACCAAAAATGCCGTTTTGGATCCTTTCCTTTCCAATAACGCATTAGTTGCAACTGTTGTACCCAATCTGATTGAGGAAATACAAGACGTATCTAACAATTGACCTTTAGGGATGGTAATTCCCTTAACATGTTCTAAAACTCTTCTAATTCCTTCGATATTAGCATCATTGTAATTAGCTGGATCCACAGAAAGAAGCTTGAACACAAAATCTGGCTGGTGTGGAATTATAGCTATGACATCAGTGAATGTCCCACCACGATCTATGGCGATTTTAATTTGAGGTTCTACTGTCATTTTCTTGGTAGTTCTTTGTGTAACAGGATTTTCTTGATAAGTTTTTGTGTAACAGGGGAAAAGTGAAAATGGTGAAAATAAGGGAATGCTTAAATAACAATCATAATTCAATGTCAACTTCGAAATTCCGCCATAAGTGTTGGTGGAGAGCGGGATCTCCGTCTATCTACTGATAATGCATATCGGTTACGCATAATCCCCGATAAGAAATGTAGGAGCGGACATTTCGCTTTATGGTTATTGTGTTGCTGAACAACTATAAAGATCCCAACAAATGGAGTAAATTTTATCAATTGGTTTAACTTGTTAGGACATGGTTAGTTTAGATCAAAAATCAACACCTCAAGATGGTAAAGGTGGTGCAACTGTTGACATTGATTCGGTCTCTGATGATGAGAATCAATTAAGAGAAGAACAAGTTGGTGACAATGAAGTTAATCCTAAAGGAGCAGATCAAGCTTATGAACTTGCTAAAGCTACTCAAGGTATGGTGTTAACCCCAGAGATGAATAAAAGACTTAGACGTAAAGCTGATTTCTATGTTATGCCATTTATGTGTTGTTGTTACTTGACAAGTTTCCTAGATCGTCAAGCTCTGAGTTATGCAAGTATTATGGGGTTGAGAGAAGATTTGAAAATGACGGGTCAAATGTATCCATGGGTATCAACTTCTCTTTTCATCTCGTACCTTGCATATTCCTATTTCGGGAGTTTGTCATTACAGAAATTGCCTTTGGTTAAAGCTGTTGCTGGTTATGTATTTCTTTGGGGATTAACCACTGCTTTACAAGCTGCGGTCTTTAGTTATTCGACTCTCATAGTTGCTAGAGTTTTCTTAGGGATTTTCGAATCTCCCCTCTTGCCAGGGTTAGCATTGATATCATCAACGTTCTATCAAAAATCAGAAATCTTTACTTTGACGTGTATTTATTTTTCCTTTTGTGGATTATCAAATATCTTAGGGTCGTCTATAAGTTATGGAATTCAAAAACATTCTGAGAGCATCTCAATCCAACCATGGAGATTACTCTTTCTTGTTTTAGGGATCTTCACCATCATCATGTCAATTGTAATGGTTTTGGTTGTTCCTGACAATCCAACTAAGGCTTGGTGGTTAACTGAGGAAGAAAGATTGTTATACATTGAACGTCTTAGAGATAATAAACAAGGATTTGGGTCACGTGAAATCAAACGATACCAAGTATATGAAGCATTAACTGATCCAAGGACTTACATTTATCCGTTACTTGCCATAGCCATAGAAATTCCTAATTCGGGTATAAGTTCATTTGCATCAATTTTACTTAATGAAAAGTTTGGGTTTGATACTGATAAAGCGTTATTGATGAAAGCTCCATTAGGAGTAGTACAATTGGTTGGTCTTACGTCTTTAGGGCTTTTATCAAAGTACAAATTGGTCAAACACCCTTTGATCCTTTCCGTTTGTGGTATATCGATTGCCATGATGGGAGGAATCATGTTGGCATTTGCTAAACAAAAGTATACAAGATTAGCTGGTTTTTATCTTGTTGGGTTTAGTCCTTGTGCTATGATCACTGCTTTAACATGTCTTTCTGCAAATTGTACTGGTAGAACTAAGAAAGTCGTCAGTAATGCTATCTATGTCGTTGGGTTCTGTTTTGCTTCATGTGTTGGACCTCAAACCTTCAGAGCTAAAGAAGCTCCTGATTATCATACTGCTATCATTTGTATTGTGGTTTTCTATATTTTTGGATTGGCTTTGGTTTGTACACTTTTGGCATACAATATATGGGATAACAGGAAGAGAGACAAGTTACAAGCGGAATTAGGAGATAAGTATGTTAAGGTAGAAAATTCTGAGTTTCTTGATTTGACTGATAGAGAGAATAAAGATTTTAGATATCTTTGGTAGGGCTAGAATTTTTAGGGCCTAGAACTTTGTAGGATCTTCGTGGACCTTCTTGGTATGATCCATAAGTATCTTGGTCCAATGGGCGTAGCAGTGCTATGCTATATAGTGAGATAATGTATTTTTATATTTAGTATTAGACCTTAGTACTTTGATACAAACTCTTCTAATTTCAGTATGAACTCATCTCTGTATTTATCAACTTCAACAGCAATACTATGACGAGATCCTTCAACTTCTAAAAGCTCTTTTTCACCTTTATAGAGCTTATAGAATTGTCTGGTACCTTCAATCCAATTGATATGATCATCAGTACCATGAGCTAATAACACAGGAACTTCATGAAATTTGGCAACATATTCCTTATCAGTCAACTTCAATCCTCTTTCAACCATGTCATGATATAATGAAGCAGATATCCAAAAGGTCTTAGTATGAGATTGAATATATTTTTGCCATTTCTCATTGGAAGTCACATAATCAATATTCAACCCAGCATCTAATCTGAAATTTGGTAAGATCCTATAAGCTATATTACCAATCCATTTCAATAAGAAGTTTGGTGCAGTTGAAGGATGAAGACGAATTTCTGGTGCTATACCAACAATAGCTTTTACATGATCGGTATATTTACCTTTAACTCCATAATTCAATACGATTCCTCCACCCATCAGATGACCCATCAAAATGAATTTTTCACCAGCTGGTAATTGGTCGATATTGAATTTGATGATATGTTCTAAATCATTGAATACGTAGGTTTCATTGGTTCTACCGTGATCACTTACTGCACTGGTTTCACCAGCACCTCTTTGATCAAAGAAGAAAACATCGAATCCTCTGTCACTCAATACATCAAAGAATTCTGTATATATTTTAGAATCTTCAGCGAATCCATGAACATAAACAATTCTACCTTTGTATTCAGAATCGGAAGAATGCTTCCAGAACACGGTTTTAAACTTGAGTCCATCAAAGGGGATGAAGTCAATGGTTGGTTGTTTTTTAGGTGTATAAGGAATTTCCATTTTGTGTTTGTGTTTGTTTGTACTTGTGTTTGTGGTTCTTAATTGATTATAAAACGCTCTTGTGATGTTCTCACTAGGGGGTAAGTAGAAATCTCAATCGAGGAACACAGTTGTGATACACAATTTGTGAGAGGTGGTATGATATCATCAGACTCTTTATTACCATTTACTTTTGATACTGTTGGTAATGCATGATAATGTAGTTATAGAGGTACGGGGCCAACAGTAATAGCCACAACGGCAAGGCACAATGGTCAAAAGCTAATCAAAAACCTCAATGTTCTCGTATGGTCAAATCCACACAATGTCAGTTGTCCTTAGTGCGTACTCCACATATGCCTATGATAATTAAGGTTTATGTCTCAGGTTATCCATACCACATACAAAAGTAGTAACCCAAAAAATAATAAAAGTGTACAAACCATTTTCTTAGTTGAGTAAAAATCCTAAATCCCTCACGATCATTATCAGCTACATAATGTGATCGTCCAATAAAATCAACCACTATCGTAATCTCACTAGCCGTATAAATGTCAGTAAAAATACCGCGACCTATGACCCCCTCTCCTACCATAGTCTAGAACCCCAACCTCGCGATTTATATACTCAAGGCAATCAAACGTCGTTGATTTCTCTAAATCCTTGCTACCGCTTATTTTTATTAACAACCTCAATTACACTCAATTACAATGGATTTTGAAGAACAAGTTGAAAGAGTTGAAAGATTAAGTTCACCGTCATTAGTCGGTTCCAGTGTTAGATCTGCTGATGATTCCATTCACAATAATTATATTCATCCTGAAAAGTACAAGAAATCAGAATTGGTGACGAAAAACAAAATCAATAAAGATGTGACTGCTAGTTTAGATGATTTGATTAGTGAAGGGGCTTTAATTGGTAGTGAAGAAGATTTCGATAAGTTTTTAAATGATCAAGGAGAAGTTAAAACTGATGCAAAGTATTCACCAGAAGAGTCAGATGTTGGGTCTAAGTTAAAGAATGAAGTTGCAAAACTGGAGCCAAATTTGGTTACTAGTAAAGAAGAAGTTGAGCCAGTGGTTAAGTCAAAAGAGACTGAAGATATTCAAGAGACTAAAGATACTGCGATTGCCCCTAGTTCTGTAGAGACTGCTACATATGGCACTGGATCTGCTACCGAGTCTGCTACCAAACCTTCCACCACCAATTCATCCACCGCCCCAGGATTTAAACCCCTTGAACTCAATGCCTCAAACTTCTACTCAACCCAACAAGATTATTCGAACCCAAATCTTTCAGAATACCAATTAGAAAACTCCATCAAATCACATGATGATTTATTACAAAAAATCAAACATGAAGACCCCCATCGTTTACCTCAGGATTTCTCCAAAGACAATTCTGGGTTCAAGCAAGATACCACCAAGCTAGAATCAGGTGACGCCAATTCATTCCAACCATTACCATTATTACAAGATCATGGTCCTGAAGGATTTCATGCTCCGTATTTCACTAAGGATAAAGATCACCTTAGTGAATTGAGAAGTAATTCAAGATCAAGATCAAGAAGCAGATCAAGATCCAATATTAGACCACACTTAGCAAGAGGTGATAGTTATAAGTTGACTAATAATGAAGATCCTTCTAAATACGAATTACCTCCAGATTTTTCAACAAAGATTGATGAAGAACCTGATGATCGTGATCGTAGATCAAGACAATCAAAGCCAACAATGGGAGAATCGATTGCAGCCATTGAGGAAGAAAAAATCAACCAAGAGAATTATCAATCTGAAATCTTGAATAGAGATGCAAGTTTAGTGACTACTGGTGATTATACGAATTTCAATGTGGATACTCCACATCATGAACCATCAACACCTTACAATTACAGATCCAACCATAATTCCTCGAATAATTACTTGAGATCGATTTCCAGATCCAGGTCCAGACAACCCAAGGAATTTAATGAAAAGAATGATGCAAATCCAAGTGAGTTGTATAAGGAAGGGGCATTGATTAATGAAGATCCTTATTCTACAATTGATGATTTGGATCTGATGATGAAGAATGTTTTGAGTAAGGATAAGTTGAGAGGAAAGACCAAGTTGAAGGATGAGGTTGGGGGTAAAGGAATCAAGGAAGAAGAGGTTGGTAAAGAGGGTGAAGAGGATTCAAAAATTGTGGATTCCAAAGACTCTGATGAAGTTCTTGAAGATGTGAAACAAGCAGAAGAGTCTAAAGAAGCCGAAGAGTCCAAACCAACCAAGGATCTTGAAGCAAAAGAATCCTTGGAATCTGAAAATTCAAAGGATCCGCAACCGATTGCTGTAAAATCTGACCTTGCTGAAAAGGTCAAAGAGTCTAAAGAAACAGAAATTGACTCTAAAGATTTTGAAGATTCTGATAAACTAAAACAAGAAGCTCTTACTGATGGTACTCATGAAGAAATCAAGAAAGAAATCGAACAAGAGAAGCTTAAATCAGAAAATGCTGAGCCGGAAGTTGATGAGGCCAACTTATCAAAATCTTTGGTCTCTGATGGCGCTTTACCAGCAGAAGATAACTTAGAAGACGATGAGCCAACAGTTTCAGACAAAGCAGAGAAAGAAGTTAAAACCGCTGGCACCAAAGAAATAGAACCAGTTGAAGCAGTTGATGATGAAGGCACAACATCAAAAGAAATAGAACCAACAGAGGTCGAAACTGAAACTCCAAAACCAAAATTTACTGAATTACTTAATGAAGATAAAGATGTAAAGGATGAAAAAGTTAGTCAAGATGAAGAAGTTGTTAAAGACAAAGAAATTGCTCAAGATAAAGAAGTCGCTCAAGATAAAGGAATCGTAAAGGATGGACCAAAACTGACCAAACCTCCAGCAGTCGAAGATGACGATGATTTCGATGTATCACCAGAAGAGTTACGTAAACACTTAGAGAGTCAACCAGTTTACCTTTATACATCGTTAGTGGGAGGAATGCAAGTCATCCATAAAACCAACAGGTTACAAACGATTTTGAAAGCTAATGAGATTGAATTCACTGCTAAAGATTTAAGTACTGATGAAGAAGCAAAGAAACTTTGGAGAAGGTATGCTGGTAACAAGACATTACCTGGAGTGATTAGAGGAGATGATTTTATTGGTAATTGGGAAGATATTGATGAAGCAAATGAAGAGTATAGAGTTCGTGAGATTATTTATGAAACTTTATAGAATAAACGTATAGTGAAGTTTGCCTGGGTGGTCGATTCTGAAGATCTCTATGTCCTAAATGATTTCATCCAATGCCACCTAACAGGTATATATGCCACCTAACTGATTTCATACTTCGGCCAATGGCTATGTAAAAGTTAAGTTAAGGTTATATTGTTGGTAAGTACACGATTCTCCACCACCACCTACCACTCATCATAAGATCAGAATTCAAAGATCATGCATATAACCCCTACAAATGATATACCATACTAATAAAAACCACAAACACAGAACCACAAACACAAACACAGAACCACAAACAAACCAAACCCACAACAAACCAAACCCATCTCCCTAACCCTCCTAACCCCTCAGATCACCCCAGTCCACAGTCGCTAAAACTGTTGTCTGGCAAATACGAGATTGTCGTGGCTTACTGGACAACTCTCAAAAATTTCCAATCAGTACACTTGTTCATTATGGCATTAACTCCTGCTGAAATCATTGCTGCCCGTGTTAATGGTGGTCACCCTACTGAAGTTGATTATTCTGATGAAGACGATAACCAATCATTTGGCGATGAATCTTTAACAACTTCAATTCCTTCAATTACTGATGAATCAGCTTTCCCAACCTTAGGCGGTAAAAAACCAAAAGTTTCACCAAATAATTGGGTCAAAAATGGTCAAACCACTGCTGGTACTGCTCCACAACCATCTAGTACTAATGGAAATGGTAACGGTTATAAATTCAAGTCGTCTACTATTCAAGATGCTTTTTCATTAGATGCTGAAGATCAATTAAATGTAAGTAGACCAGAATTTATCAAGATCTTAACCGGAATTAAAACGGAAACCAAGACTAATATTGAATGTACAACATCTCAGCTTACACAAAAACGTACATTCTTAATTAGCGGTAAGCCTGGAGATGTTAAGTTGGCTAAAAGATTAGTTATTAAGAAATTGACTAAAGCCATTAAGATCTCATTTACAGTACCATCAAAGTTGAGACCAAGAATTATTGGTAGTCAAGGTAAAAACATTAGACCAATTATCAATGAATTGGACGTTAAAATCGACATTGGTAATGAAGAGCAAGAAATCGATGATGGTGATGATGATGATATCTTTAGTAAAGTGGTTGAAATTTCAATTGAAGGTGATATTGAAAGTTCTAATATCGCTAAGGGTAAGATTTTGGAAATCGTTAAACAAGAAACTAAAAATGCAAGTGTTAAATTAACCATTGATGAATTAATCACACCTTTTGCTCCAAAATATTTACATGACCTCATTGAAGAATATGGAGATTTAGATATTCTTATCCCATTGAATAAAAACGTCATCACCATTTATGGAGAAAGAGAAACTGCTTTAAAAGTTAAAGAACTCATTAATGTCAAATTACAAGAATTATCTAAAAAAATTGTAGTTGAAGAAGTTCCTATACCAAAATTAAAGCATCAATTTTTACCAATTGATAAAATTTTAGAAGAGGACAATGTTCTTATTCAGTTACCAAATGATCCCGAAACCAAAGTCAAATTTATTGGTGAAAAATCTAAAATTGGGTTAGCTAAGGATAAAGCAAGAAATACAACATCTCAATTTAAAGTTGAAGTTTTAGATATGTCAAAAGCTCATAAAGGTAATTTGAATCATGTTAAAGCTATTGCTGAATATTTAACAACTTCAGGGTTTTTCAAAACTTTAGATCATCAATATAACGTGACTATTAAACCACCAACCAAAGAATACCTTGAAGCTAAAAATCCATCAATTCCAATTGAAATTATCTATAATTCTTCAGATATATCAGATGATATTGTCAAACAAACTAAGAAAGATATTGTTAGTAAGGTCAATAGTTTAACTCCAGAATCAACCAAATTAATTAATGATATTGATGAATTCTTAATGGCAAGAGTACCATCAAAAGTTGAAACATTAGCTAAAGAATTAGGAGTTTCAGTTATAATCTTAAATAACAACATAACCTTGTTTTCTGAAAAAGAAGTTGATGTTGATGATTTTGTTGATGATGGAGCTAATGATCATTTTGACCAAATCAACGAATCATTAAACCAATTAAGAGAATTGAAAACTGATTTGAGTACTGAAACATTAGAAGTTTCAAAATCTGATCAAAAATTTGTTAAAGATTCTTATGATGTTATTCTTCAAGAATTAGAACCAAATTCAGTTGTTATTAAATTTGAAGATTCTATTATTATTCATGGTATTAAATCTCAAGTCAATAATGGTAAAAAAATTATCGAAACAATTGTTAAAGACGGAAAGGAATTTGGTAATACTTTCTCATCAACTATTGTTACACCAACATCAGTCCTTTCAAGATTAATTGGTAAAAATGGATCAAATTTAAATTCTCTTAGACAAGAATTTAATGTTAAAATTGATGTTAATGATGAGAAGGAAGAATTTAAAGATAAATCAAATATCATTATAAGTGGACCTAAAAGAAATGTTGAAGTTTGTAAATCTAAGATCACTTCATTATCAAAGAGATGGGCTGATGAAACTACTGAAACCATTAAAGTTGAACATCAATATCATAGAAGAATTATTGGACCTAATGGAATTTATGTTAATAAATTACAAGACAAGTATGGAGTTAAAATTAAATTCCCAAATAACAACTCTGAATCAAATGATATTACTATTAGAGGACCTTCTAAAAGTGTTGCTAATGCTAAAGAAGAATTACAAGACTTGTATAAATATGAAAAAGATAATGGGTTTATTGAAGTTATTCAAGTCCCAATTAAAGCTATACCAAGAGTTATTGGTAAGAATGGTGATACCATTAATGATATAGCTGATGGATACGGTATTGAATACAGATTTGATAGAAATCCTGAAAAAGAACAAGAACTTGGATATGTTGAAGTTAAATTAACTGGTAGTAAACTGGGACTTAAACAAGCCATTAGTCAATTGAAAGAAATCATTAGTGAAGTTGAAAACTTTGTTTCAATTGAAATTGAAGTTGATTCAAAATATCATCGTGAATTAATTGGAGCTAATAGTTCTAAATTAAGAGAAATCATTTCAAATGCTGGTGGTGATGAAATTAGTCCAAGATCAAGATATAATCGTTTATTAACTATTCCACCATTAGGATCAGATTCTAATATTGTTCAATCTCAAGGTCCTAAACAGATTGTTAATAAGATTATTGAACAAATTAATGAATTTATTTCTATCAAAGAAGCTTCAATAGTTGATGAATTAGAAATTCCAAAGTCTAAACATAGATTTATTATTGGTCCTGGTGGATCAATCCGTAGATCTTTAGAACAAGAATTTTCAAGTTTAATTTCTATTCCAAGACAAGATGATGATTCTAATATTATTAAATTGACAGGATTACCAAATAATATTGAATCATTAAAAGCTAAACTTCAAGAATTAACTAAAGATGATTGGAATGATGAAATCGATATTCCTGAACATTATCATATTTTAGTTAGTGAAAGAGGTTCAATCTTTAATGTATTAAAATCTCAATTTGACGTTTCAGTTAGTCATGAGAATTTATCAAGAAAGGCTGCTAAACTTAATAAAAGTTCAGTACCTTTACCACCCCAAGAATTATTACCAGAAGAAACTGAAGTTAAAAAATTCATTTATGCTGATATTGAGCCTTCAACCTCAGATTCAGTTATTCCATGGAAATTAAAAGGTGATAAGCAACAAACTGCAAAAGCTCTTGAATTCATTGAAAAAAGATTACAATTAGCCAAAGAGTCAAATTGTAATGGATGGTTATATGCCAGTAAACCATCATCATTTTCTAAACTTGTTGGACCTCAAGGATCAGTTATTACCAATCTTAGGAAACAATCAAATACATTTATTACAATTCCAAGAGTATCAGATGTTAATCCAAATTTCGTATATTTAGTTGGTACAAAAGAAAATTTAAAAACAGCTGAAGACTTAATTTCAAAATTGATTTAGTATTAATTCCGTGATAGTTATAGACATTCATTAATATAAAAGTTTATCGTTATTGTCTACCATCGTTATACCTTTGTAAAGCTCTTTCTCTAGCAGACCTATGCTCAACTATTGGGTCCGGGTAACCTTCGATCTTCAGTGGTTTATGGAAGTTCTTACTATCAACGTCCTTCAATTCAGGGACCCAATCCTTAATGAAATCACCGTTCTTATCAAATCTCTCCGACTGCAAATATGGGTTGAATATCCTAAAGTATGGTTGAGGGTCAACACCGGTACTGGAACTGAACCCCCATCCTCCATTGTTAGAAGCAAAATCGGAATCGATCAAATGATTCAGAAAATATCTTTCACCGTATCTCCAATCGATCATCAAGTGTTTAGCAAGGAAACTGGCGACAATCATTCTACCCCTGTTATTCAAATATCCCGTAGCATTCAATTGTCTCATACATGCATCGACAATGGGGAACCCGGTACGACCTTCACACCAAGCATCATAATGATCTTGATTATATTCCCATACAATAGAACCATACTCCAAATGGAACGGTTTGAACATCGATAAAAATGGCCAATTTGATACCACATGTTTATAAAAATCTCTCCATGCAATTTGCCTGGCCCATTGAACTGGACCTAATCCACCTTGGTCCATCTTTTTAAGCAATTTGGTGTTCAAAAGCTCTTGAAGGATGGTCCTACTTGAAAGAACCCCAACAGCTATACTGGCACTCAAATGTGATGACACATCAAGACTAATAAGGTTTCTTTCATCATCATATCTTTCGATTTTATCTGATTTCAAATATGCTGCCAAATGTTTATGAGCCGCATGTTCACCTGGTTCATATAATTCTTCATAAGCTTTAGCCTGATCAGAGCTGAGTTGTTTATCCTCGGGTATAGTGAACTCATGTTTGAGATCAGATTTGAGGTTTGGCAGTGATTTATTGGCTGATGGTTTTTCGTAGTCTTCAATTGGTTTGGAATTGACTACCTTACACCATGAATTATACCAAGGTTTAAACACTGAGTACGCTGTGCCTTTACCAGATTTAAGTTCACCTGGTGCTACCACACAAGTATCATGGAATGCTTGGAAATGACCTTCGAATTGTTTATTAATTTCGGTACAATGTCTTAATTCGTCAACTTCATAACATATGTTGGTTGATAAGTACTTGATATCTTCGTCTTTTAAGAATTTCAATACAGTACTGTTGAAATCTTTGGCTTTATCAACTTTTAGGATCACTAATGGAATGTTCAACAGTTGTAAATCTTTCTTTAAGATGTCTAAACTATCAGATTTATACCTAAGTTGGAATGGACTATTACAATGACTGTATAATTCTTCAATACAATGAACATATAATCCAATCAATGGTAATTTAGAATTGATACTCACTTGACTAGCTTCATATAACCCTCTATTGTTAGTTAATCTTATATCATTATTGAACCAATGAACCACTCCTTTACCATCAACTTTAGTTACAGGTTCCTTTAGACTGGCCTCCAATACATTGAGTGGTTTGTTTTCATCTTTCAAGTATTTTTTTGCAACCATTTTGTCAGTGATTTCTTTGGGATAGTACTTGCTACTAAAGTGTGGTAACTTCCCAAGTTTTTGTCTCTTACTCATGGTGATTGTTGTAATATATCTAATATGTATATATCTATATAACCCTGGCTGTAGGCAAGGAAAAGTCTAATGAATGTATACCAGTCGTACTTATATAATGAGATTGCTAATAGCGTTCACTCGCAGCAATTATGCAATGGAATTCACAATGCGCAAATTATTGCTGTATGATATCATCAACATTTTTTGCATTTTCTTATTGACCAAAAACCGTTTTGAATGACTGTTCGAAATCTTCAATCAAATCATCAATATGTTCAATTCCAACTGATAATCTTATTAAGGTTGGTTTAACTCCGATTTTATCATTGAATTCACCTTGGGTTCCTCTATTGGTTGATATGTGTGGTATGCAAGCCAATGTTTTAGCATCACCTAAATTCACAGTATTACTAATAACTTTGAAATTATCAATGACCTTAGCTCCATTACAATGAACAACTTCCACATCTTTCCTATAATCTTTAACTATGAACGTCAAGCAACTACCAAAAAGGTTCTTATGTACTAAATACTTCTTAGCAAGTTCATGACTTGGATGGTCTTTGAATCCCAAGTATGATACAAACTCAACGTATGAACTTGCTGATAAGTATTGAGCTAATTTACTAGCATTTTCACATTCTCTTTCAACTCTAATTGATAATGTTTCTAATCCTTGAAGCAATTGAAATGCCCCAAATGGATTCAATGTGGCTGATGACATAAAAACTCCTTTTGATTTACAATATTTCATAAACACTTCATCACCCATTGTTTCAATTAATGATTTACCATCACTACCAAAACTTGGATCTCCAAATTTACTGAACTTTTGACCATACTCAGACCATTTAAAACTTTGGTTATCAATGATAACTCCAGCAACAGTGGTACCATGGCCACCAATCCACTTAGTAGCGGAATGGATAATTATATCAGCCCCATGTTCAAATGGACGAATCAAATACCCACCTGCTCCTAATGTATTATCAACAATAAGAGGGATCTTATACTTCTTACATAAGCCAGAGATCTTATCAAAATCTGGCACTAAAAACGCAGGATTCCCAATTGAGTCAATAAGGATACATCTAGTTCTATCATCAATAAGTTTTTCGAAATCTTCAACTTCTAAAGAATCGGTAAACCTGGTTTCAACCCCGAATCCTTTAAATGTGATCTGTAATTGAAGATAACACCCACCAAATATATAAGGACTTGCAATGATATTATCACCAGGTATAACCAAAGCTGAAAGAGCAGTCATTTGAGCTGCTAAACCCGAATTGACAGCCAAGGCCGATTTACCATTTTCAAGAGCTATCATTCTATCTTCAAATATAGTAGTGGTAGGATTATGGCCTCTTGAGTATACGTAACCTTTTTCTTCACCAGAAAATGTTTTGGATGCAGTTTCTGTGTCTTTGTAAACATAAGCGGCTGATGGGACGATTGAAGGGGCTCTAGCTCTGTGGTCTTCAATAGGTTGACCTGCATGTAATTGTAGGGTTTCGAATCTCATGGTGGTTATTGAGTAGTCGCGGCGATGTGATGTGGAGGTAGGAGGTAAAGGCAGGATGGGGGCAGGGTGAGGGCAGCATTGGAGGTTTGGGCGTTTTTTATGGGATTTATGGTATTGAGAGTTGCTAAGAAAAAATGGAATGGTTTAATGACATTTTTAGGATTTTTTAAATTTTTATGATTTTTCGTTTTTGTGGTTTTCCTTTTTGGTTTTGTGGTTTTTACTCTATGAATATTTTTCTGACTTACGTCTCAATTGACCTTAGTTACTTCAGTCCAATACCCAACACATAAGACTTAATACATAAGGCTCAACACGCAAAGCCCAATAAAGCATAAATATCCACCACTCTAAACAAATCAACCTATATTACTATACAATTATAAAACCAACATGTCCCCAATTAAGGCAAGTCCAGCAATAATATAGCTTGGAGACATGCCAACTCCCATACCCGAAAAAGTTACATTATTTGGGATTCTTGGAACATCAGACGAAATTGGAATTGAAGTAGTGCCAGCTTGACTACCTGCTGTATCAGGTAAAGATGTACATCTTCCCGGACAGCTTTCAATAGTTACTAAAGTAGTTTGAGCATTAGTAACAGTTTTATCAGCGACAGTTGTTCCTAGAAGAACTAATAAAGCGATAGCGAATTTCATTGAATGATATAGGAATGCTTTGAAATATTTGTATGGGATTCTAGAGTTTATATAGAAATTAGGAACATTGTAAAAATAGTTAGTGTATAGTTAGTGCATTATGAGACGCTGGATCGCAGTAACTGACTTACTACCTAAATTGGAAAGATTTAAATCAAAATGTACATTGACATGCAAAATAAGGGCCACAAAATCACCGAAAGGACCCCAAAGGACGACCCCAAAGGACTAAATAATATGACCACTACTCAAACTTGGTACTACCGAATGAGTATCAATATTCAACCCATCCAATAAACTCTCATTAATACAATCATTAATAATTTCATCCCAATTACTTGACCATATATAGTAAAGTTCACAAAAGCTTAGAATGAATAATGCAAGTAACATTCCAAGCCATAAACCAACCAATTTCCAACCAAGCCCTAATGAGAGATAAAATGCCATTGGTAAGGCTATGAGATAATAAATAATCAAGTTTAACCATCCACCAATTTTTTGTCTTCCTTGGCCTCTTAAAACACCAGCTCCAAGACAAACTAATGAATCATTGATTTGATAAATAGCACCGATGATTAACACTTTGGATGCTAATTGTATAACATCTTTATCTTTAGAATATAAAGAAGCAAACCATTCACGACCAATGAAAAGGACCAAACCGTTGATAATCCCAACAATCAATGCTAAGATTAATGTAGCAATAGTTGAAGTTTTAGCAGTTGACTTCGAAGCTGCACCAATAAACCAAGCAATTCTAGTTGATGATGCAATTGACATCGCAAATGGGATTTGATAGAATATAACACAAGTGGTTGAAACAATGGATTGAGCTGCTAATGTTAAAGTCCCAAATTGAGATGCAGTAAATGTTATAATTTCAAATGCCAACCATTCAGCTTCGACCATCAAAACTCCAGGAATTGAAAGATTTATCATTCTACTCCAATTCTTAAAGTATTTGAAATTGAAGATCCCATACTTGGGCCAACATTGATATCCATTAATGAAATAAATATACGAATATAACATAATGAACATCAAATAATTGGTGATAACCACTGATAAAGGTGCCCCAATAAATCCAATACCAATGTGTGAATCCCATACTAACAAGTAATTCAATATAACATTGATTGGGGCACAGATAGCCAAAACATAGGTTGATGCATGGAATACTCCTTGACTTTGTAAGAAATGTTTACCATTTTCAAATAAAATATACCCCGGTACACCCAAAGAAACCACCCTTAAATATTGAGATGCCAATTTGCATAATTCAGATTGGTCATTACCTATTAAACCCAATAAAATGCTTTCACTATAAACCACCCAAAGAAAGAAGATTGGGATATATAATAAAAGTAATAAATAATTACATCTCATAAAATGCATACCCACCATATTAAATTCTTTACGACCATAACTTTGAGCACAAAGCGTATCAAGACAAGTAGATATACCCTGAATTATAGCATACCCCGAAATATTAGCAGTCATTGATGATAAACTAACAGCACCTAATTGTTGAGATCCTAAACGACCTACAGAAAACACAGAAGCAACAGTTAAGGAATATTGTAAAAGGAAAGTTATGATCAAAGGAATTGAATAATTGACTAACACTTTGATTTCTGTTGCAATATCAGTCTCTGGTTCCATACCCAAATGGCTTTGTTCAAGAACAGTTTGAACATCAATTGATGATGATCTTGATTTAAAAGGAGTTAAACTACTAAACCCATCTCTACCGAATTCTCTACTGATTTGTTTAGTCAAGTTTGGATCTCTATTAATGGTTGATAAATTTGGTAGAATTCCAGTAGCAATCGATGTATGAGATACAGTTTTAGTTAATGGAGTTAATGGAGTGAATGCTTCAATGGGAGGGATATGGTCAGGACCTGCTGAAGCAATCGACAATCTACGTTGTTGAATGATTTGAATGATATCAGAATCTTCGATTTCATCATGATTTAAGAACGGAGTATTCTCATCGGGGATTCTATTCATTTGTTTAGTTGATTGATCACTAGCTAAAACGCGTGGCTAGATAAGCGATGAGTTACCGCGAGAATTGGCCCTAACCATAACAGACTGTATGGTGTATGGGTACTGTATGGTGCGAGAAGTACTGTAGGCAGAATATATATTGAATATCTAAAATTTTCCTCTTAATAAATTCTTAATCATATCTCTACCAGTGTAGACCGCAGTTCTATAGAAAGTGTGGAAATCCAAAGTACTTGAAATAACTTCTACAAATCCAAACGGTAACATAGCAGGAATCCAACCTTGAGCTAATTCAATTGCAAATGAATCTTCGCCCATAGTAAATTGTTTAATATGACCTCTTGGTAAATGGTGACAATCTCCTGGTAAATAAGTGGTGGCATTTAATTGATAATCATAACTTGCCTTTTGATATCCTTTTATTATGGTAAAGTAGTCATCAGCAAAATGAACTCCTGAGTGTCCGTTAATACCTAAAGTAGTACCAAAGATAATCAAATATTCTGAAATAGATGCATGTAAAATAAACATAGTACCCATAGATCCACCAGCATTATTATAAACCCATTCTTCATAGTTAAGACCATTGATCAAATCTTCACCATATTCTTGTTGAAGTCTTGGAACCAAATCTTCAATTACAGTGGTAACATCACCATTTGGATGTTCTTTTAATGTTTCTTTAATAAGGGCTTGAATTTGTTTTGGATCAAATACATAGTTGGATGGTAACCAGGTATAAAATAACCTGTCTAAAAGAAAATAGAAAGCAACTAAGGTAATAGCTATTGGTAACAATTTCATTGAAGTAGTAAGTAGTTGGAAAGTTTTAGTTTTTGAAACCAATACGATAAACGACAGGTGCGACTGGGTACGAGGTTATTTATACGACGTAGTTTTCGGTTTCGAAGGCCATGCGAAGAGTAGCGGATGCCGGCCGGGTAGTACGAGATCACGGAGGGACTTGAGTAGGCTTGAATTTACATTGGTTTGTTAGTCACGTGACCATACTAAAAAGTTATGTTTGTAGTGGTGTAGTTATGCTACTGTTATATGCAAATTCAATGAGCTATCAATACCTATCAGTATCATCTACTTTTATTGTCAGCACAGCTAGTCAACACAGATCAAACAAATTTAGGAAACCTCCTAGTCGCGGCTCGCAAACTACACCTTTTTGCAGGCAAGAAGATACATCACAAATGTCAATAGTTGACCAATTAAATCAATTTGAAAACACTCTTGAGTACCAAGACATTAATATTTCCCAATTCGATGAACCCATCAAATTAAGGTATCAGGATATTCATTCCGATTACTTAACACTTCAAACCAATAAGATTATCGAGTTGATCAATAAGAAGCTCACTATCCTTCATCAGTTAGCAGATCATAATATGAGACAGAATTTGTTGGTGAAGATTGTCGAATTACTAATAGTATCACAGTATGATTTCCGTAAACCTGAAATCATCAACTATGTAAAGAAACAACAAGTCATACTTGAACCTTTAACTAAGGATATCTTCAATAAGTTGATAAATGATGAAATCATCCCTGTTGCTACATTTAAACAATTTCTTGACCAATCAAAGAGCTTGATAATACATAAATTGAACCAACAAAAGTTGGTACAGAACTTAGTACTGACAAATTTATCAGTGCTTCCTAATTACTATAAATCAATTTACTTAGAGAATTTGTATCAGTTGTTAGGAGTTGAAGTGGATGAGGTTCTAATAAGTAAAATGATAAGCAATGGAGATTTAAGAGCCAAGATTGACCAAATAAAAGGGTTGGTCATTTTTGAAGATGTCAAGGTTGGTAATGATGTTTATAGGTTAGTGGATATTATACTGAATAAGATAGTGTGATTATATATGAACAATAAACAAACGTAACAAAATAACACAAGCTCGTATACAGGGTCGCCTAACACTGGACCTACAGGCCTACTTGTCAAAAGCTTCACCCCAGAATTTCCTATAATGAGTAGTAGCACCTAATTTATTAACTTCTTGAATTTCATCATCAGTTAATTCAAAATCAAATACACTCAAGTACTCTTTAATCCTCTCGGTTTTATTGGTAGTGGTAACTGGAACAATACCTCTATCTAAAACCCATCTAAGAATAACTTGTGCTTTAGATTTGTTATATTTCCCACCTACCTTAGTCAAATAATCATCCAATGGTTGATTAATTGGATTGGTCAATGGTGATAAAGGACTGTAAGCTTCAAGTAAGATTCCATTGCGTTGAGAGTATTCCACAACTCCCGGAGTTTGATCTTGTAAATAAGGACTAAATTCAATCTGGTTAACTTCAATACCTTTCAATTGTTGTAAATCTTTCACAGTGAAGTTAGAAACTCCAACGTGTTTAACTAACCCTTCGTCTTTCAATTTCAAAACATCGTTCCACGCATCTTCTAAGGTAAATCCATTAGCTTCTTGACTAATAAAAGGTGTATGAAGTAAATATAAATCAACGTACTTAAGATCAAGGGATTTCAATGATTGTTTTAAAGCATTATAAGGTCTATGATCTGGTCCACTTGGTAAAGTATTGAACTTATCAGTGATCCATAACTTTTCTCTGTCAACGTTTAATTTATCAAGAGAAAGTTTTAATTCTTCATAAGTACCGTAAGCTTCAGCAATATCAATGTGAGTAAACCCAAGCTCAACTGCTTTAACAGTACTTTCAACTGCTTCTGTGTTAAGTTTAGAATTCTTGTCATACTTATACCATCTAGTACCTAATCCATAGCCAACGGATTGGATTCCATCTTTTCCTAATTTGGTGATTGCACTTAATCTAGTCATTTTCGTTTCTGTAATTGTTTTGATAAGGAGTTAAATTTAGGGAAGTGTTGGCCTATTTATAGGTTTTTGAGAACTAACACAATTCGTAATTCAGGGGTTTTAGCCGTGATAGAAGGAGAACTTTAAGACATATTCGGAGATAATTGCGGCTTGCTGGGGTTGTGTCAAATTACTGTGGGATTTGTACCGGTTGCAAGCGGAAATGAAGACAAGGAGGAAATAATTCCGCGTTGTGGTTAAACGGCGATAGGACGGTAATGTGTGTGTAATTTGGGTTAGCAATTTGGGTTAGGAGAATTGGTAAGGGAAGGCGACTTGGCTGAATGGTTGACCGCGATTGTCAACCAGGCATGCTATCATGCTATTCCTGGGACTAGTGCTTAGTTAAGTTAGGTTGGCTTCTAGTTAGGCTAGGTAGGGTTGACGTGCGGCTCAGTCGAAATGAACTTCGTTGGATTCTTCCAAATTCAACAGATTTTCAAGGAAAAAGTGTAAATCACCTTAGAATCATATAGAAAGTAATATTACCCACTTTAATCAATGATTTATTGGATTCTTTACCCCCGAAATTATGGTCATATAAGTGCGACATTGTCGTACACACGCGACATACACCATCTCAGCCATAACAGATCAAATGACAAGATACAAGAGATACGATGTATACACAGAACTACCTACGAGACCGGATCGAAATGTCATATATTCATTAATAATACCCTCCTAATGATAATAAACTCTTTGCAACATTTAAACTATTTGGAGTAAAATTCTTAATAGGAGATTTGGATAGCTTTAAAGGAGTTTTTAAGATCTTATTAATTGGTGGTAAATCTTCATCAAATGATTTCATATCATTGAACGATTTGGATTTTTCCGGTAACCCATTTTCAAGGAATGAATTCAATGAAATGGTGGTGGATCTTGTTAATGGTAACCCATAATTATTATTATAATATTGACTATTCTTTTTTATTGAAAACAATTTCAAATTAGGTTGTTTGGAGATTTTCCCCAAGTTTATATTGACGGAATTATTGAACTTCAATTTGATATTTTTGGAGTTAATGGATTTCTTGGACAATGGGCTTGATTTGTTGATTTTGAATGATGAATTAGTTAAGGCAGCGTTTAATGGAGTTCTGGTCTTAGTTAAAGGAGTTTTAAGAATATTAGTTTTATTTAATGCAGATTTCAATGGACTTTTAGTTAATGGTGTTATGGTTAATCTTGTTGAAGAACTTAAAGTGATTGGTTTATTATGATTCAATTTAACTATGGCCAGTTTTAGTTTGAATTTCAATTTGTTAGCATAGATGTCAACTTCTGTCATTGTGTACACGGTATATGCTATTAATGCTATGGGATTGATATTACGTGTTTTTGTGGATTGACTTGGTATTAGTGTTTATGATGATACTCGTTGTCTATAATTCTATAGTCTATATAACCAATTCTATATACAAACACACTATACCGTAAACAAATAATGAAAATATGCAAAAGATCGCTATATATACGTTTGAACTTAAATGTTTTGGGTTTGTTTATCAGTCACGTCTAATATTTTTAAAAAGTTCCTATTGAGTAAGTCTTATATCTGTACAGTCTCTTTTGTTAACCGCACTATTGTTTTGTCATCCCTCGTATTTTTGTTACTGAGTTAGGAATGCCATATAACTTATTTGGTATCTTACTGTATATAAACTTCTTTTTTTAGATGTGGTTATAAACATTGCAATTGCCCTTGACTATATCCATAGTCATACTTACTAAGTGCCAGTGTACCTTTCTATAATTCAAGGTTATTCCTAAAAATATTATTTTCTCAGTCAGACATCATTCGACGTTTTTGGTAGAATGTAAACAAACAATCGGTCTTAGTTTATGCGTCGCTCGTCTAAGCCTAATACGCGTTTTTAGTTTGGTGACTGAATGTAAATATTGTGGTTGTTGGGATTTGGTGTCTTTTGTGATGGTGTTTTATGATCTGGGTAATTTTTAAACTGGCGTACCATCAGATCAATTAAGGATTTACATTAGATTTGCTGGTCTGAATTTACCTAATTGGATATGTTGTGGCGATCTGGATTATTATGTTTAATATTGCAAAGTGGCGTGTCGTATTATTTTGTGTTCATTACATTTGATTACATTTGATAGTTCCATCGATACATTCCTTCATTCCATCATCTGCATATCATCTTTATCAATACAACGTCACATGACTTACACCATGATCTTACCCTCTCACATGACTTGATCCGATAAACGCTCTTATCAGCACACGACCGAATATCCTTCTTTTTGGTTTCGCGGATACTATTTCGTATTTGTGTCATGTCAAAAGTCTTACTCTTAGGATCAACCGGTTTAACTGGTAATGCCATTTTAAATGAACTTGTTAAAAACCCCAAAATCGATTTAATCACAACCATTTCCAGGTCTGCTCCAAAAGTTGATTCACCAAAAGTCAACTCAATTGTTTTACCTGCTGATCAATGGTTTGCAGAATCGAACTTATCAAACTTCAAAAACCACGATGTTGCAATTTCTGCTTTTGGTACTACTAGGGCTGCTGCTGGCGGTGATTTAGTCAAATGGAAACAAATTGATCATGGTACAAATCTTGATTTCGCCAAAAATGCTGCTGATAATGGTATTAAGAAATTTATCTTAATCAGTTCTTTAGGTGCTAGTCAAAAAAGTTACTTTGCTTACTTAAAAGTCAAAGGTGAACTTGAGGATGATATTGGCAAATTAGGATTCAAGGACTATTTTGTTTTAAGACCTGGTCCTTTAATTGGTGGTACAAGAGTTAAAAACCATGGTGATGGGTTTGGTGATGGTTTTGCCAGAGCAATTGGTAGTACTTGGCCATTCTCTAGAATCATCAATGCTACTCATATTGATCTGATTGCTAAGTTTGTTAATGGTTTAACTGAGAAACTGGGTGTTAAAACTTATCCACCAAGTAATATAAGAGACCAAGTTTTTTAGTCAGTTAGTTAGGTTGTACTGTAGTTAGATACTGTGGTACTGTGTTAGGTCGGTTTATAGTAATTTATGTTCCTATGAATTCATATTAGTCTATATTCAGATTATCCGTTATAATTATACAATCTTAATACTCAGTAGCTCTACACCTTCCACTATCTTTCCTAGTAACATGTTCTAGCCAATCATCACTTAGAAATCTCTCTCCACAAGGACATACTCCCCACCTTCCTAACTTATCACTTAAATTATGGAACCGTTTCACATAGTCTTCATCAAATTTAAAGTGTTTGTTCAAAAGGTGCTTTTTATAGTCATAAGGTCTATTGAATTTCCTGGACTTATGATTACATTGTTCTAAGGGAAAACAACACTTGAACCTGGATTCCGAATGATGGGTCCTTACATGTCGTTGCATATCCCTTTGAATCTTCTTACCACAAATTGTGCATTTAGAACGATCAACAAATTGGGTTTCTACTGGTATACTGATATTTGTAGAATTGACCATAGTGGTTAAATCTGGGAACCCCATATATTGACTTTGAGATTCTGTAATGTTTTGTTCTAGACCTATATCCGACCCTTTGATAGACAGCTGTGATGAGTATTGATATAGACCAGGGTCCTGGACTGAAGGAATTTGTGTTGACGGATTTTCTATAGCGGTATCAGCAGGTAATCGACGAATACCACCAGAACTAGTCTCCCACATATTCTGGGGAACTTGTGCTTGATGAATGAATTCAACTTGAAGGGGATTATAAACCGAATTCATATTTTGTGGGTTTGGATTTTGTAAGTTGTGACTTTGTAGATTAGGATTTTGTAGACTGGAATTTAGTAGATTGTGACTCTGTTGATTATGACCCTGTAAATTGCGGTTTTGTTGATGACTCTGTTGATAATGTTGTAAGTCTTGATATGGTAATTCTTGATATTGTTCATTCCCTTGTGCACCCTGTTGGTTGACAAAGAGACTCAAGAAATCATCATCATCATCTCTCATATTGTTATTGTTAGTATTAGTATTAGTATAATCGATATATGTCAATAATTCCATCATCAGTTAATTACACAGTGAAATTGGATTAGAATATAAAAAAACGTTCGAAAGCCTTGTCGTAATATATTATTTTTTAATATAAAAATCACACATGAATGGGTTATGCGGACCTGGCCAAACAATCTATATATAGTCAGTCGTTTGCTTGGTTGGAAATTATAAGAAAAGCTAGGTGCATTAACGAGGTTTATTCTCTTGCACCTCAATTTCCCATTAAGGAGTCACGTTACGGGTTCATAATCTCTGTAGAATTTTCCATCACGATATTTTTCTATTGTTCGTGCCGTATTTGCAAGTGACTAATCCTAAATTAGGTAATCATGTATCAGCCAGTTGGATGAATGCTCCCTTGAAATTATTCAGAGTTATCAGCTTATAAGTCAATATCTCATGTCAGTCGATAAGTTGGGTTCAGCCTGATATAGATTAGATATATCATCTCATTATAATAAGGGACCCTTCACATTCTTTTTCAGGTACCAATCTTTTTTTTTTTCGAAATCTCTATTGTCAATAAACAACTATAGCATTTACTAACCATAAACGGAAGAAGTTTCAAAGGCGAATTTGCTAAAAGTAAACCTTAAACTCCAAACGAAACCTTGCTACCTACAAAAATGGCTACAAAACTTTAAACTCGAAACTTTAAACTTTAATTCGCAGTTCTCGCAATGAATGTATTAGTTTAGTAATAAACTCGCATGGATATCTTGGCAATAACCGCAATAACCAATGATATTTTAATCAGGCCATAACTAAAATTCATTCGAATTGACGCCTGAATTACGATGTCACTGATGGTTTCGATAATTCAGATGATAGGGTTCTAAAACTGAAAAAATATAATCAACAAGGTTAAAAGGAACCATAACACGAGGGACGTCTGGCCAAATTGATAATCACTTATGTTTTACTGCATGAGATCATGAATGATTTTCTTTGTTTTAGAGTTTGAAAATAATAATTATAGTCATTGTTATCTTATATCGCCGTCTTAGTCATAGCCCTTATTTCCTTACTAATTGAGAGGGGTGTATGATACTTGGGTGAAATTTCGTATTAGGAGCTAGATTTGATTTTTTCAAGAAAACTTTTTTTTTTTTTTCACTTTTAATCGAAGTTTTTAGTTACTATAAATAAGGGCTTGTGCATATAACGAGAAACTTTAATATTTCACAGGTGCCAATATTTACGCGGGACAATAGTAAATCTTAAACTGAATAAAATTTGCGATTCCAAGAAAAATGTCCACTCACACGACTAGCACATCTGGAGAATGAAAAAAAAATTATAGTGAGGACTGAAAAATTTTCAATCAAGTAGTATAAACCAAAATGGGTGCTTATAAATATTTAGAAGAATTACAAAGAAAAAAACAATCAGATGTCTTAAGATTCTTACACAGAGTCAGATGTTGGGAATACAGACAAAAGAATGTTATCCACAGAGCTTCAAGACCATCTAGACCAGAAAAGGCTAGAAAATTAGGTTACAAAGCTAAACAAGGATTCGTTATTTTCAGAATCAGAGTTAGAAGAGGTAACAGAAAGAGACCAGTTAGAAAGGGGGCCACTTACGGTAAACCAACCAACGAAGGTGTTTCTCAATTGAAATACCAAAGATCTATCAGAACTATTGCTGAAGACAGAGTTGGTAAGAAAGCTGGTAATTTAAGAGTTTTAAACAGTTATTGGATTAACCAAGATTCAACTTACAAATACTTTGAAGTTATCTTAGTCGACCCATCTCACAAAGCTATTAGAAGAGATGCTAGATACAACTGGATTGCCAACCCAGTCCACAAACATAGAGAATCTAGAGGTCTTACCAGTGCTGGTAAGAAATCCAGAGGTATCAACAAAGGTCACTTATACAACAACACCAAGGCTGGTAAATTCCACACTTGGAAAAAACATAACACCTTATCATTATGGAGATATAGAAAATAAGCTAATTAGCTTTTTTAAATTTTTAATATATATCCATAATTAAGAGTATCGTCTGTATCGTCTGTATCGTCTCTATCTCTTAGTCTCTTGTGTCAGAGTGTGAGTGTAAGTATTTGTAAGTGTGTAAGTACTTAAGCACGCAAGTATCTTTAGAGTGGTCTAGTGTGTTAGGACCGTTTCAGTTAGGTTGACTGGATCGGCCATCTGGAACTAGTAAGATTAATTAGATCAGTTTAAGTCACATAGTTTAAGTTTGGTACAACCAATGAACCATTTTCGGACCACCTAGTAAACACAACACTCTCCACAACACCACCCTACACCCAACTTACCTCTACGTAACATTCAACCCTCCAGTAAAACCCTCCAGCTCTACTAGCCTCGACCCCAATTAAAGGTTAGGGTCAATCTGACTCCATCCGCACTAATAATTATACCCCTGCGAAATCGACAATCTATCACCAACTTTCAATGGCCTACTCAAAAACAGCTATATTATCAGTTTACGATAAGACCGGATTATTAGACCTTGCCAAAGGTTTAGTTCAAGCAAACGTTAGAATCTTAGCTTCTGGAGGTACTGCTAAATTAGTTAAAGAAGCAGGATTCCCAGTTGAAGACATTTCCACTATTACTCATGTTCCAGAAATGTTAGGAGGTAGAGTTAAAACTTTACATCCAGCTGTTCATGGTGGAATCTTAGCAAGAGATTTAGAAAGCGATGAAGCTGATTTGAATGCTCAAGGAATTTCAAAAGTTGATTTTGTTGTATGTAACTTATATCCATTCAAAGAAACTGTTTCCAAAATTGCCGTTACCATTGATGAAGCAATTGAAGAAATTGATATTGGTGGAGTTACATTATTAAGAGCTGCTGCTAAAAACCACAAAAGAGTTGTGATCTTATCAGATCCAAAAGATTATGCTCAATTTTTAGAAGAATTAAAAACTGGTGAAATTTCAGCAGAATCAAGAAATAAATTTGCTTTAAAAGCTTTTGAACATACTGCTGATTATGATGTTGCCATTAGTGATTTCTTCAGAAAACAATATAGTGAAAATGTCAGTCAATTACCTTTAAGATATGGAGCTAATCCTCATCAAAAACCAGCGCAAGCTTATGTTAGTCAAGGTGACTTACCATTTAAAGTTTTAGGTGGTAGTCCAGGATATATCAATTTATTAGATGCTTTAAATTCTTGGCCATTAGTTAAAGAATTATCAGCATCATTAAATTTACCAGCTGCTGCCAGTTTTAAACATGTTAGTCCAGCAGGTGCTGCCATTGGTTTACCATTAACTGATATTGAAAAGAAGATTTATTTCGTTGAAGATATTGAAAATTTATCACCATTAGCTAATGCTTATGCCAGAGCAAGAGGAGCCGATAGAATGTCAAGTTTTGGAGACTTTATTGCTCTTTCCAATATTGTTGATTTACCAACTGCTCAAATCATTGGTAAAGAAGTTAGTGATGGGGTTATTGCTCCAGGTTATTCACCAGAAGCTTTGGAAATCTTGAAAAAGAAAAAGGGTGGTAAATATTGTATCTTACAAATCGATCCAAATTTCAGTCCTGATAATTTAGAATCAAGACAAGTGTATGGTATAACTTTACAACAAAAACGTAATGATGCTATTTTCAAACTGAGTTCATTTAAAGAAATTGTCAGTGCCAACAAATCATTAACTGAACAAGGTAAAATTGATTTAACTGTTGCTACGATTGCTCTTAAGTATACTCAATCTAATTCAGTTTGTTATGTTAAAAATGGAATGGTTATTGGATTAGGAGCTGGTCAACAAAGTAGAATCCATTGTACTAGATTAGCTGGTGATAAAGCTGATAATTGGTGGTTAAGACAACATCCAAGAGTTTTAGGATTCAAATGGGCTAAAGGAGTTAAAAGACCAGAGAAATCTAATGCCATTGATTTATACGTTTCAAATCAAATTCCAACTACTGAACCAGAAAAATCAGAATATGAATCCAAATTCGCTGAAATCCCAGTTCCTTTAACATCTGAAGAAAGACGTGAATGGTTAGACAAGAACACTAATGTCGCATTAAGTTCAGATGCATTCTTCCCATTCCCTGATAATGTATATAGAGCTGCTAGATCTGGAGTTAAGTACGTTACTGCCCCAAGTGGTAGTGTTATGGATAAAGCCGTTTTCGCTGCTGCTGATGCAAATGATATGGTTTATGTTGAAAACCCAATTAGATTATTCCATCATTAGTGACTTTGTGTAAGGTTATAAATATAGTTTAGTTCTAACCCCAGCCATTGCTCAGTGGCTCGCATGAGACAGGTCGCTAAGTCTCGGTAGTTCGCTGGTTCTACCAAATTATCAATAATCGCGGTGTTCGAAAATTTTTCTTCCACGTACTATGTCACAGTATAATTATGATGAACAAGGAGATGTATGGCCATACTTCTTAATTGCCATCCTTTCCGTTATACTCATCCCATTAACAATTTCCCTTTTCTCATTGCCCGATAGGTCCAATTCAATCGTAGGCGCTATCAATGAAAATAGTGAAAGTTTAGGGTTACCTGTAACAAAGAAATCATCAAAACTGAAATGGTCCCATACAAAGTTATTTGCAGTTATAATTGGATGGGGTATCGTTCTTTACGTCGGTATCAATTTAACTAAAACTGCTGATGTATCAACCATCTTTGATCCTTATGAAATCTTAGGAATCAGTTCATCAGCTTCAGAACGTCAAATTAAAAGTCATTACCGTAAATTATCATTGATCTATCATCCTGATAAAATTGCCAAAGATTTAAGTGAAGCTGCCAAAGAAAAGATGGAACAAGATTTCGTTAGATTGAACAAAGCGTATAAAGCATTAACTGATGAAGTTACTAGAGAAAACTTTCTTAAATTTGGTCACCCCGATGGTAGACAAGAAGTTCAGAATGGAATTGCATTACCTTCATTTTTAGTTGGTGAATATTCTTTATACGTTATGATAATTTATCTTTTACTGATCATTATAGTATTACCATTAGTAGTTGGGAAATGGTGGAATAATGTCAAAAGTTATACCACTCATGGTTTACATATAAATAGTGCAAGTCTTTTCACAAGGTTCTTGACTGATAGAAATCCTGGGAAATTGATTGCTCCAATTGATTTATTGGATTTATTGTATAAGACTCATGAAGTTCAAGCTTTGAATTTATCCAAGCCTCAATTCGATAATTCTATTACTAATTATTTGAATAGAACTTCCGATTATTCACCTGAATTGATTGAATTATTACCAGATTTGATTTCCAAATATATTGAAATTGCTGTGGTTTTTAGACATTATGATACAATTGTAACTGCCCTTGACTTACAAAAATCAATTATTCAAGCCGTCAAATTAACTGGGAAATATCAAGATTTATTACAATTACCATATGTTGATCCTAAAGTTGTTGAATCTCAACCTGTCAAGAAATTAGGTAAACTTTTCACACTTTCAACTGAAGAACAAAAGAAGGTTTTGGGTATAAATGATGATAAAAAATTAAGTAAAGCTTTAGAGATCGCTAGTAAAATCGCCAGTTTAAGAGTTGTTTCTGCTGATTTTAAAGTTCCTGGTGAAGAGTTTGTAACCCCAAATTCAAAAGCTCATTTAAACCTTAAATTCTTAGTCAAATCTCCAACATTAAAATCATGTCCTGAATTAGATGAAGATGAATTAAAAGATGAATTGGAAAATGAAATGGAATATCTTAAAGATCCAACTATTGTTAATACAAAAGCTTCACAATTACCTTTAACTTATAGTCCGTATTTTCCAGGAACCTTACGTAATAATTGGACTGGGGTTTTAATTCATCAAAGAGAAAACAGAATTGTGGAAGCTACTGGTCTTATAAGTTTAACTAATGTTGATTTATCAAATATTTCATTAGATCAAGAACAATGGATAAAAGGGAAAGTTTCAAATGGAGTACTTAAGTTAGGAAATTTGAATTTCAGATTAACTCAAGAAACTCCTGCAGTTCCAAGTTTAAATCCTTATAGATTAATATTAAAGAATAATGGATACTTCGGAGTTGATTTAGATATTCCAATTACCATGGATGTTAAACTCCCACCACCAGTTGAAAAATCAAAAGATCAAGATGAAGTGGATGATAGTGATAGTGACATATCAGAACCTGATGAAGATTCATTAGCTGGTGCATTAGCTGCTTTAAGAGGTAGACCAGTTAAAAAAATCGAAGAAATTGGAGATGATAATGAGGATGGTGAAGATGACGATAATGAGAGTATATTCACAGATATTGATACTGACACCGATGAGGAATAATCTATTTGATATAGGTTCTCAACTCCACAAAACCTTTTTCAAACCGTATACATGAATTTTTTAGATATATATTTACACGTGACCATAACTTGTCTATAACTGTGGTTTTAGAAGTTCAAAGAGTACACAAACGCATCAGCCTCTGGTAAGCCTTGTAACTTATAATAATCTTTAATTTCCTCTTTCTTTGTGAACCCGTTCTTCTCATACCATGTAATGGCTTCGTTGTTGGTGGTTTGAACATGGACTACAATTTCATGGACAAATCTCAGTTTCGTCTCTTCGATTAGATGATCCAATAATTTCTTACCAATTCCCAAATTTTGATAAGCTGGAAGAACTGCTAATGTCTCTAAGTAAACAATGTTAGGTACTGACTTGGATACTAACTTTGAATTTGTAAAGTTATCGAAATTACCTTGTAAGCTATCAACTGCTAAAAGTTTACCTCTTATAGCACCAACTGGAAGCTCAGAATAAAATGCTAATTTCACTATATGATCGGATTCAAAACTGTTCTTATACCAATCTTCACTATACCTTGTTGGAAGGGTTTCGTTAATTTTTTTGAAAACTCCCAAATTATTGGTAGTAAGATCATCTAAGTTTATAGACATGGTGTTAAGTTACGGAGACTGGTGCGAGTCTGGTGAGGAACTAGCACCAATTTAAGTCCGCACTATTGTGTGCGATCCCCACTTTGAAAATCATTGGACAATTATACGACCATACGATCACAAGATTTTTTTAGAGAGTGATATAAGTAGTTGAATTCTGGTCAATTGAATCGTCCACAAATAGAGGTAAGTCGAAGTTATATCAAAGTAATAAGGACAAAGTCACAAAGCCAAAGTTAAAAAGCCAAACCTGAGATTCATAGAGTTAATATGATCACATTTATCATTATCGTCTTAGTTGTATTATACTTCCTTAAAGATATATTTTCCGATTTCTTTACAAAAGTTGATCCATTGAAACAACCATTGAATGACCCAGCAGTGGTTGAAGGACACTTTACTCCAAAAACCTTACTTAAATACAATGGAACTGATAACCCAAAGATATTTATGGGAGTTAAAGGTAAAGTCTACGATGTAAGCCAAGGAGCCTCATTTTATGGACCAGGTGGACCATATGAGAATTTTGCTGGTAGAGATGCATCAAGAGGATTAGCTAAGAATTCATTTGACCCAGCCATGTTAACTGATATAGATCAACCAATTGATGATTTAAAGGATTTAACCAATGAAGAGAAAGATAGTTTAAATAATTGGGAAGATCATTTTGAGATGAAGTATAAAGTGGTTGGAACACTTAATGAGAGTTGAACTAGAAGTAGTTATTTATAGTATATAGTTTATTTATGTTTATGTTGATTTGTAAGTGGTTCTGTGTAACAGGCTGTCTGTGCTTTTGTGGATTGTGCTTTTGTGCAATGCGTGTGATATGTCTCTAACTAACAGAAAACAGGTCTTCGCGAAACTTCACCATGAGTTATAGAGGTAGAGGTAGAGGTAACTACTACCATAACCAAGGAAATGGACATAACGGGTATAACCAAAACCGAAACTTTAATCAAAATGTCGACCAGTTCATTTCAATGAACTCTGTACCTGTTGAAATCGGAAATTGGAACGGTGCATCCATGGATGAATGCATCAAGTTTATTTCAAGAAAATGTCGAATTGTTGTTAGTGATGCTAATATCGAGATGAACGGTAATATAAGAGGTTATGTTAAGTCTGATAAAGAAGCCAACGAGTTGATTAATTGGTCAGGAGTGAAATTTGCTGGTAAATCTTTAAAAATTTCAAAGAGTTATGGTGGATCGAATTCTTTACCTTCAGGACCATCTTCAGGTCCTCAAGGAGGCAATAGGAATGGGTCTAATGCCATAGATACATTAACTCAATTCTTAAAATCAAGATACCAACCGGATATAAAGATGTTGAACTTGTCGAATGTTCAAAATGATCCAACTTTAAGCCAACAAGGATTTTTCACTACTATTAGTACTACATCCAAATTCTTTCCAGCATTGATGAAAGTTGCCAGTGAATTAAAAATCGAAGTCGAGAGTGTTGACTTGAGTATGAACAATTTGTCGGATTTATCAACAGTTTCAAGCTTACCACACACGTTTCCTAAGTTGGTAAATTTATCATTAATGAATAATAATCTTGATAAATTAAGACTGTTTGAAGTCTGGAAAAACAAATTGAATTATCTTAGAGAATTGATCATAGCCAACAATCCTATAGTTAACAACATTGATCCTAATACCATCAAAGCTGACATTGCTAAATTGTTTCCTAGGTTGATAATTATAAATGGTGATGTCATAAGGAATGAAAATGTTCTTTTACAGAACCTTAAATTTCAATTCACAAACCCACAGCCAATGTTTTTCCAGAACCAAGACATTCAACAAATGTCAACGAACTTTGTGACCAATTTTTATAACCTTTGGGATACTAATCGTGGAGGGTTGATTCAATTATACCAGAACGAATCTCAATTCTCTATATCTGTTGATATGGCTAATCCTCATGACATCAGTAACACCATCGACTTCAGTTACTATTTGCCATTATCAAGAAATTTGACTAAGATATCATCACCTAAGATCAAATCTGCTAAGTTATCAATAGGTAAAAACGATATTCTCAAGACGTTTCAACAAGTACCAAAACTGAAACATGAACTTATGAATAAACCTGAACTTTTCACTATGGAAGTGTTTAGATTCGAACCTTTGGGTGGGATAATCATTAACTTACATGGAATATTTCAAGAATTAGCACCACCTGAAAATGATACTTCAAATGGACCAGGTCCTAAGAAATTCAATAGGAAGAGAATTCCATTAGCTAATAAAGGATTCGATAGATGCTTTATTGTTGTACCGGGACCCGATGGTAGTATGGTAATTGCTAGTGATTCATTAGTAATTAGGAACCCAACTGATTTCAAACCAAGTGTTCTGACACCTGGTGGTACACCAGAGCCTGTAGCTGTTGGGGCCACAGCAGGTGCGGCAGTACCAGGTCAAATGCCAGGGTCAGTCCCAGTACCAGGCTCAATGTCAGTACCCGGCCCAATACCTGGCCCAAATCCAGTCGCCCCAACCCCAAACCCAACTAACGCCCCATCGGTCAACGATTTACCCCAAGACATTAAAAATATGATCAACATCAACCAACAAGAGTTACTCGTAAAAGTGGTTCTAGAAACAAACTTGAATCTCCAATATGGTTATATGTTATGTGAACAAAGTAACTGGGATTACCAACAATGTACCGTAAACTTCAAGAATAGTGTAGGGACATTACCACCAGATGCATATAGGTAATCGAGCCTATCATCAAGCCTATCACCATCTCATCACAAGCCCATCATCAAAGCCGAATCCAAGTAAATAGTAAATAGTAACATAGTTATATACAGGCACTGTATTGCGTACGTACTTCAATTTTGCAACCATTCGCGATACATCATCAACATGAACATCGCAATGGTGACTGATTTCTTCTACCCCCAGCCTGGAGGGGTAGAATTTCATGTTTATCATTTATCACAGAAACTCGTGGATCTAGGCCATTCGGTGATAATCATCACCCACAATTATGGCGATAGAACTGGAATTAGAAACCTAACTAATGGGGTTAAAGTTTACTACGTGCCGTTCTTCACATTCTACAGAAGTTCAACATTACCCACCGTATTCCTGGCATTTCCCATACTAAGAAACATATTCATTAGAGAACAGATAGAGATCGTTCATGGCCATGGGTCAATGTCAAGTTTGGGCCATGAAGCCATTTTACATGCTAGAACCATGGGATTAAAGACAGTGTTTACAGATCATTCATTATTTGGGTTCACAGATGTTCCGAGTTTGTTTGGGAATAAAACCTTGAAATTTGCATTGAGTGATATTGGTCATGTGATATGTGTTAGTCATACATGTAAAGAGAACACAGTATTAAGAGCATCTTTGAATCCATTAACAGTATCAGTAATACCTAATGCTGTGATATCCAAGGATTTCACACCAAACCCTGAAAAACTTCCAATTGACGATACGATTACTATTGTGGTGATATCAAGATTGTTTCCTAATAAAGGGGCTGATCTTCTATGTGCAGTTATCCCCAAGATTTGTGAATTAGTGCCAAAGGTTAAATTTTTAATAGCTGGTGATGGCCCTAAATTCTTAGACCTAGAACAGATGAGAGAAAAGTACTTTTTACAAGAGAGAGTCGAATTGATCGGAGAGATCAAACACGAAGAAGTTAGGAATATAATGATCAAAGGTCATATCTATTTACATCCTTCATTAACTGAAGCATTTGGGACTGTAATTGTTGAGGCAGTTAGTTGTGGACTCTTTGTAGTTACAACCAAAGTTGGAGGTATCCCTGAAGTGTTACCAAATCATATGATGACTTTTGCTGAACCTGATCAAGACAGTTTAGTGCTGGCCACCTTAAATGTCATTCAAAAATTAGAATCAGGTTTAATCGATACTTCCAAATTTCATAATGAAGTTGCTAAAATGTATAGTTGGGAAAATATAGCCAAGAGGACTGAAAATGTCTATAAATCTTTGGCTATGATCAAAAATGAAAGTTTGTTGACGAGGTTTAGGAAATATTATTGTTGTGGAGTAATTGCTGGTAAATTATTTGTGCTATGTGTGGTTGTTGATATTTTCATTTATATGATATTGGAATGGTATTACCCAAGAGATGGGATTGATTTGGTCACCAAATGGCCTAGGAAAGGCAGTGGAAATGAGAAGAGTCATAAGGGTAATGAACTCTGGCTGAAAGAAATCGAAAAGGACAGCACTAATGAAAAATGGCCAACTTTGTAAATATATGATTGAATGTACCCTCATCTTAATCCAAAAACCTCATCTCTCTCTTTTACATACCCATAGAACTTTTCATTCACTAAAGCTGTAATGAACTTTGGATTCTCCAGTTTCTTCTTGAACCCTTTACCCATGTCTATGATCTCTACAGAATTAGCAATGTTTCTTAAAGTGCTACTTACCTTAAAGAACTCAGGAACGGTTGTATCCTTTGGTAAGACATCATGCTTCAACCAACTCAAATCATTTGACGGTTCGTTTCGTATACTAACAAGTTTCCTCAAATATGTGATCTCTTCAATTAAACCAATTTTGTCAATGAATTCTTGTTCAGTCTTGGTATCAGCAAACTTCCCTTTGATATAAGCCAGTTTGAAAAATTGTTCTTTGCTTAAAAGAAGATTGATCTCAGACTTTAGGTCTTGGTTATCCTTAGTTAGGGTGTGATACTGTTGTTTCAAATGTGAATAGTCTGAATTAATAGATGTGATTTGAGTGTTTAAATCATCAACCACTGCTGTATTGTTGCTTGTAAGTGTATTCAAATTATTCTCCATTAAACTTATAGTCAACTCAAGATCTTTGATTACTCGTTCTTTATTTATAAGTTCATTATCAAATGATTTATCTGATGGTATTAGAGTGAATGATTGGTTTAGTATAATGGCCCAATTTTGTTGATAATCAAAGGATATATCAACTTGGTATCTCTCCTTTACTTCATTTTCAAACTGCTTGGCTCTTTGGTCCACTAAATCTTTGATATCATCAGTACATTGAAATTCCATGAATGCCAAACAACATTTGTTATATAAACAATTTGATTGTACGGTATCGAACAATTCTCTTATACTTGTTTGAACATCGGCAACGTCATCATCGGAAATGATTTCATCTTGAATATGACGTAAAAGTGTATCAACTAATGGTTGTAAATTAATATTCAAATCCTCAGACGATTCAACACAAACGTTAATTAAATCTCTTAGTAAGATCAAATAACGTCCAAGGTCTCCTTGTACATACTCGCTTATTTGTTGGAATGCTATTGAGTTTAATCTTAGCTTTAGCATGTTATCTTCAATGCTGGTGATTTGGAGACTACTAATGTTTAGTAGAAACTTACAATACTTAAGGTCTCTGGATTTTGAATTCAATTCGAGTTCTAAGTTATTGATTATACTTGTCAATCTTTGTATTGAGTCTGAGTCTGTGGTTTGTAGGGTTTGTGGTTCTTCGTCTTGTAATACACTTTCCTGAGTAAATTGCTCTAATCCCTTAGGTTCTTGTTTCTCTAATCTCTTAGTCTTCTCCCTCTCTAACTCTAAATCTCTCGATAATTTCTCTACTGCACCATTCAATTGTCTCTCTATTTGTAAGTAATTCTCTTCTAAATCATCATTGAATTCCTGTAACTCTTCCAATTCTTTGATTTGTCGATTCAAGTCGTCAATCCTCCTATTCAACTGATCATTTTCTTCAGTTAATGAGTTAACTATATTCTCCAGATCGTGCATGGACTCAATCTCTAACTTCAACATCTCAATGGTATCTTCAGATTTCTTCAAGTTGTGTTGTAGAGTATCATATTCTTCATTTGTTCGTGTGGTTTGTTTTAAATTGATCAATTCAGAATTTGTCACTTCGTAATCATTCTTGAGATTGACCAATTGTAATTCCAATTGTTTGATTTTGTTAATGAGTTGTGATACATCCTTTTCAGGTTGAAGATCATCGATTTGTTGGTTAATCTCCTTCTCAAGCTGTTGATTTATTTCAAGTTCTTGTCGGAGTAGTTCGAAATCTTTCACTAGTTCCGTATACTTTACTTCCAACTGTTTATGTTCTTCGGATATTTCATCGTTGGACTGTTTATAAAAATCTCTATCGATTATTAATGTTTCAAGATCAGATTCTAAATCATTGATTTTGGTTTTGTGGATTTGAATATTCTTTAAAGCTTCTTGTAATTTGGTTTGTAATTTGTCTATTATAGCTTCCAACCTCTTATGAGTATCATTTTCACCATCATCAGTGTCATTGGTAATGGTAACAATACCAGGGGATGCAAATATCCCATATAATCCTTCTTTACTACACTTGAAATACTGTTTACCATTGATAGACCCGTTATTCTTACCATTAGGCTCAAACAATTCAATGCCGACCCAAGTACCAGGGGCAAATTCAGTTGACCCTATGAACCGTACAATGCCTTTCTTACCTCTGACATTAACACATAATCCAATTGATAAGTTCATGGGTATTCTCCCACTAAGTATGATCCACAAACAGAACGCGCATCAAACACAAAACCACAGCACAACAGACGACTCCGATCAGAATGTCAGTTCAAAAAAGGATGGGTAATGTAAAGACCGAATTATTAAATGAGCAGAAGCAAGAGATAAGAGAAGCCTTCACATTGTTTGATATGAATGGTGATGGGTGTTTAGACTACCATGAATTAAAGGTAGCATTCAGAGCCTTAGGGTTTGAGTTATCGAAGAAACAAGTTTTGGATATAATTCATGAATATGACACAGACAATAAGAGTTTAATAACATATGACAATTTCTTTCAGTCGGGTATGTATGAATTGGGGTGGTGGTGATTGGGGTATGAGTGTTGGGTTGTATCGTGACGTGTAATGATATGAGATATAGCAAAGAGATAACTATGTGCTTATTGCGATACACTGAGCTAATCCACACATTGAATTAATGATCTACCCACACATTGAGTTAATGATCATATACCCACTGTGATCTACCACAGCCACATTGAGTTCTTTACGATACTAACATATAGTCGGAGAAATGATCATCAATAGAGATCCATTGGAAGAAATCAAAAGAGCCTTCAAATTATTCGATGACGATAACACCGGTAAAATAAGCTTGAGAAACTTAAGGAGAGTTGCAAAGGAATTAGGGGAAAATTTAACAGACGATGAATTAAGAGCAATGATTGATGAATTTGATTTAGATGAAGATGGAGAGAGTATGTATTTCTTAGACCAGTGTAGGTCACGTGAATTGATTACTAACCTTTAGTTAATGAACAGGAGTTTATAAATATTTGTACTGAGTAGAATAGTGGGTCTTAGGACAATACTGAAATATCACCAGCCAGCTGAATTCATTTATGTACCATACTAAACATTCTCTAGAGCAAATAAAATGTAATATACAAAGTATCGTATTATAGGACCCTAGTGTATTGTAGTGACCTATTGTAACATAGTGTATTGTAGTGACCTATTGTAACATAGTGACATTAGTGTCGTAGTGACCCTAGTGGCGTAGTGACCTACCAGTGCATCATACTGTCAGTGTACCGTACTACAGTCCATCATACCTATGAGACTATGAGAGCGATTCGCACCGCAAAAATTTTCACCAATTATGTATAGGAAACGATTCCAAAAAGATTTAAGGAATTTGCCAAAAGCTTTCCGTCAAAGGCAAATCAAAGAAAGTAATAGGTTTGTGCTTCCTAGTATGGAGGTGGAATTACCACACCTTCCAGAATCCGAACAAAAGTCCACCATAGAATCAGTTGGATTAGCCCCAGGAGATTTAGCTTATATAACAAAAGGACCTCATAAAGGTACAGTTTCGACCGTTTTCAGGTATACTCAAGAATATGATGCTGTGTATTTAGCAGATATTACCACCAAGACGATCTTACCCAAGTTCCAATGGTTCGGTGAACAAGACACTCATTTAGTTGATTTCCCCAAACAAATCCCAAGAGATCATATCAAATTAGCAGCTAAGGATAAAGACAGTAATGGTGAAACCGTTTATGTTGTAGCTGATGAAGTTGTGTTGAAAGGATCATATTATGACGATAGGTATAAACGTTGGTTGCCTAAAAGGTTTATTAAGTATCATGATAATATTGAGATTCCATGGCCATCACCACCTCAAGAAATCGAAGATGGTAAACTTTCAACTGACGAAGAAACGGTTTTTGAAAAGACCTATGAACTTCAAAGTTTATCAGTATCACCATTTCCACCAGGGGTTGTAAAGGAAATCAGAAATCCTTATTCTAAATATAAGACTAGAATCTTAACTGAGTTACAAGCTAGAAAATTAAATAAGCCAACTATGCCTTTAAGCAAAGAGCAACAAATATACTTAGCTAAACAAGAGCAAAAGAAATTGAACGATATAACTCCTAAAGAATTATCACCAGAAATTCAACAGTTCATTGGTGAAAGAATTGCTAAGCATTTTGATAGTATCAATGATGAGAATTTGAAACAATACTTACATAGACAAAAGTAACTTGTATATACGACCGGATTAGTATGGAGTTGTTAACATATGTTAATTACTATACAGTTCTCTCCTCCCTATAGTTCTGTACTGATGGATGATAGGGAATCTACAACTTTTCATAATCAAGCTTACCTTCTAATTTCTTGACATCAGCAACCTTCCTAACAGCCTTCATCAAATCATTTTGAATTATGTAATCTCTTTCATCTCTTATAGCGAAAAACCCAGCTTCAGTAACAACATTTCTAATATCAGCCCCATTAAATCCATCACTCATTCTAACAGCAGCTTCAAAATCAAATTCTCCTTGTTTGGCAACTTTGGATGTATGGATCTTAAAGATTTCTAATCTACCAACTTCATTTGGTAATGAAATTTCGATCTTTCTATCTAATCTTCCAGCTCTTAATAATGCCGGATCTAAAGTATCAGGTCTATTTGTGGCCATAATAACTTTGGTTTGACCTAAAGTATCAAACCCATCCATTTGATTTAACAATTCCATTAATGTTCTTTGAATTTCTCTATCAGCTGAAGTACCTTCACTAAATCTACGTCCACCAATTGCATCAATTTCGTCTAAAAATATAATACATGGTTCATGCTCTTTAGCATATGAAAACATTTCTCTAACTAATCTTGCTGATTCTCCGATATATTTATCAACTATAGCAGATGCTGGTGAAAATATAAAATTAGCACCAATTGTGGCTGCAACTGCTTTGGCTAATAACGTTTTACCAGTACCGGGTGGTCCATATAACAAAACCCCTTTTGGAGGTTTGATACCAATTCTTATGAACAACTCAGGATTCTTTAATGGTAATTCAATGACTTCTCTTAACTCTCTAATTTGTTCAGTTAACCCACCAATTCCATTGAATGAAATTTCACCTGGTTCAAACGTGGTCATATTATAAACTAATGGATCAACTTCTCTTGGTAAAATTCTCATTATAGTTAAAGTTGTCATGTCAAGTGATACTCTAACCCCATTTATAAGGTTTTCTTTCTTAATGGTATTTCTACATCCAACTATGTATCTTGGACCACTGGAAGCTTTAACAATGAACCTTTCATCGTCCAATTGTTTCAAAACTTCACCGACAATTTGACCTACTGATTGTAAAGCCTTTATATCGTTTTCAGTCTTATCATAATTCTTTTCCAAGTCTCGTATGTTCAATCTTAAATCCTTTAATCTGGCGTCCCAATTCCTGTGTTCAATAAGTTTATCTTTGAACTTGGACAAAGCCTTTTCTCTTTCTGGGTCTTTTGGTTGGGATGACGACGATGAAGGGTCTGAGGATTCAGTTTCCTGGTTTAATGCTTGAAGTAAAGGGTCTTCTTCTGACATGTTGTGATAGTAACGTTAGTGGCAAACGAACTAAGTGCGAGTGGATCGGGGTGAGGGCAAGACTGAGACTGAGACTGAGACTGAGCTGAGACTGAGAACTTGAGCTGAGAAGACTGAGAAGATTGAGACTCAGAACATTGAGAAGAGACACAGAAGAGAAGACAAGACAAGAGATACGTCACCATGGAATTTCATGCTTTTATATTATGTGGTCCGGGTAAAAACTTATCGCCATTTTCTCAAACAAGATCGTCTGGTAAGCCCAAAGCTTTGCTACCAGTTGCTAACAAGCCAATGATTCAAACTGTGTTGGATTGGTGTGAGTTAGCCTTTTTCCCAAAGGTCACTTTAGTTGTTGATGAAGATAGTGAATTGGAGATCACAGCATTTCTTAAGGATTACCAACAGAATATTGAAGCCTTGAACTCTTTGAATCCAAAAGATGACATTTATTCAACTGATATCAATGTGTTAACCTTGGATTCCAATGACAAGAATGGACATGTATTATATCATATATATAAGAATGGGATTGATAATTTTGAAAATTTCGTTATATTACCGTGTGATTTCATCACTAATCTACCACCCCAGGTATTAATTGAAAATTTCAGAAATAAAAACGATAATGATATTGGATTAATTGTATACTATAAGAATAGCTTGGATATCGAGGATAAGAAAGGGAAAATATTTCCTCCAAGCTATACCATATATAATGAAGACAATAACATCTTATTAGACTTGTACCAAAAGGAAGATATTGATTTCCATAAGTTTTTGAAGATTAGAACTCAAATGTGTTGGAGGTATCCAAATAGTATGGTCAGTACCAAATTACTTAATAGTTCAATATTCTTTGGATCCACTAAGATTTTCGAAATTTTCGACCAGGAATCCAAGTTCAATGAATCATATTTCATCAACCATTCCATAAATAAGATCATCAGAGATTTAGCTAGAAGATCATGGAGACATTCTAATTTTTTAGGGACTATAGGGTTTCAAATAATTCCTGATTTGGCGACATTTTTTAGAATCAATAATAACCAAGTTTGGATGGAAGCTAATAGGTATGAAATGCAAAAACATGTTAAGACTGTGATTGCTAATGGTGGTGGTAATAGTGGTCCAAAGGATAAGGCTTCTGCTAATATTGGAATTGATTCATTGGTTGGTAGCGACACGATTTTGGGTGAGAGAACTAATGTTAAGAAGACAGTTATAGGAAATAATTGTCAAATTGGCAAACGAGTCAAATTGACAGGGTCATTGATTTTAAACAATGTCGTGCTAGAAGATGATATCCAATTAGAGAATTGTATAATTGGGAATGATGTTAAGATCCAGTCTAAGACCAAATTAAGTAATTGTTATGTGGAGTCAACGCATGAAGTGCCTCATGGTACATTTATTAAAGGTGAGACGTTATACAGTTTATCATTAGAAGGGATTGTTGATGATGTTAGTGATGAATCAGGAGGAGATAGCGATGAACTGAGTGAAGAAGAGATGGAGTATGGAGATAACGAAGATGGGTTATTTGATTATTGAGTTGAATGTACATATCATAATTCGTGTATTATCTATGGTGTGCTGAAGTTGGTGTGCTGAATTTGGTGTGAAAACTTCACACATTCCTCTTCTTTCTACTATTCCAAGTATCATGAATCTTTCTCTTCTTTTCATCTTCTTCTACGACCTTTTCTTCAACTTTCACAGTTTTTCCTTTCCTTCCTTTCCAGTTGTTCCTCTGTCTTTGATTATGATTCACCGACAACGGTGGATAACTTAGTTTGAAATTATAGGGAGCTTTTAAATTTTGGTTCATCTTAAACTCGTAGTCTGAGATTTGACTTACATCCATTTGCTTAAACTCTCTCTCAGACTCCGAGTCAGATTCTCTATCATTATCCTTACTAACGGTTTCTCTACTATCACTATCCCGGCTATCATCAGAACTGTCCCTCTCTTCTTTACTATTCATATTTAAAAGCTCGTTCTGTTTCATCAAGATCCAATTCTCTATATCTCCATCGTTCTCTAGAACTTTGATCATATCCTTCAAACACGTCAAGTACCCATAATAATTATTCAAATAGTTAGAATGATTACTTAACCTATACAAACTAGCGACCGATTTGGCGGCCTTACTGAAATCCTCTTTGCTCTCATCATTAAGGGGATGCGATGACCTATCATTTTTGGCAGCGTTGGTTTGAATATGATTATATAAGTTGGTTACTGATTTGGCAGCGTTTTTGAATTCATGATTCAACTGCTTATTGACGTCATCAATGCTTTCTTTTGTTATATTCTTAGTTAGCGGCAAATTATTTGATAAATTTGATAAGTCCATGGATGGTTCACAAATTCGCGATTTCATTGTGATGGTTAAATCAACATTGATTTATAGATATGATGGTATGTAGAGGTTAGGAGGCTAATGGCGCCTAAGGGGAAGTGGTCTTACACACTGGGTCGATTATTATGGATAGTTAGAGGTTTAAGATGATTTGTTTTTGGGTGTAACTTACAGCCACGTATACATTAACTATCATTGCCTCGACCCAAGCAATTATCAACCCGTACCCCAGCCAGTGCCTTTAAACCCAATCACTTACTAACTAATAGCTCTCCCATTGTGTGGATCAGTAGACGATGATAATGACACTCAGCTCATTGAACAAAAGAAGAAAACCAAAATCTTAATATCACGTATCACTCCAAATTCTGAACCTCAGGCAACCATTGAAAGTGGAGCTTATAATATTCATTATATGATTTCCCAAGGAATTATTTACTTATGTATTTGTGAAAAGTCGTACCCTAGAAAGTTAGCATTTTCATATCTTAGTGAAGTTTCCAGCGAGTTCTTTAATAGTCATGGTAATGCTGCCTTGAATCAAAGTGCAAGACCTTATGGGTTCAGTTCTTTTGATACGTTTTTAAACAAGACTAAGAAAATTTATCAAGACCAAAGAGCTCAATCTAATTTAGACAAGTTGAATAATGAGTTAGCTGATGTTAAGAAGGTTATGACTAAGAATATTGAAGATTTATTATATAGAGGTGATTCTTTGGACAAAATGTCGGACTTATCATCTAGTTTGAGAAATGATAGTATCAAGTATAGGAAGAAAGCTCAACAAATCAATTTCGAGGCGTTATTAAAACAATATGCACCATTAATTGGAGTTGGTTTTATTATAATTTTAGTATTATGGTGGTGGTTTAGAAAGTTATTTGGATGATTGAACAGTGAGTGTTTAAGTACATTTAGTTAATATAAGATTTAAGGACTTTATTGTTGGGTCAATGGCTTGGGAGTTCTGGAGTGCTAGCCTGGTGTGAGCTCCTGGATAAGCTCGCAGCTACTCTAAACAGCTCGCACCAGACCCTTCGCATGAACCTTGTACCACAAATACGTACTAATGCTACTCAAGCAATCACCGCCATAACAACTAACAGAGAAGAAGATCTCATCCCAATTGCACTGAACGAAACCGAAGAAGATTTGCAATCACTTTTAAATGGATTTGTCAACCATACTAAAACTTTACCTCAGCATATCCCTCCTTTATATACCATACCTGATTACCACAAATACATTAAACCTGATAAGAACCTCACAGAACCACAGTTCAATGATAAATTGAAACATTTCTTCATATTTTCCATGTCAGGGAAACCTATTTATTCCTTGAATGGCAATGATGAGTTGATAATTGGCTATTCAGGGCTAATAACGACGATAATATCATCATTTCAACATCAATTAGGAGAGAAGATCAAATGTATTGACTTCAATGATACCAAGATTACTATATTAGTAGAGGATCCACTTGTTTTTGTTAGCATTCTGAAGATTGGCTATGAAATGGCTTTGAATCAAATCACCAACGAACATCAATTGTTGGTGAACCAATTGAATGGGTTGTATAATTATCTATTGGCAATTATTCTGAAACCATCATTAGGCAAGTATTTTGAGAATAGGATGAATTATGACTTAAGGAAGGTTTTAACACCTTTAGATTATAGGAATTTGGATGATATATGTATGAAGTCGACGTATGGGTATTCGCCAGGGGAAGAGAAGGAATTGATTGGTGAGACACAGGAGACACCCCCAACTGAATCAGTAGAACCTCATTCTATTACTTCCACCTCCAATGGCATCTCCAATGGCGAAGACACCCTTCTAGAGAACGGCTTCGAATACTACATAGGCCAGCTTCTAAATAACAGTCTACCCATATTCAAACTCAGCTACACAATCAGATCAAAGTTATGTAAAATCCTTTATAATTCCAGAATCGAAGAACTCCTATTTGGGATCCTAACTTATGATTTACGTCACATCCTTAGTCTAATCAAACCCAAAACCCATAACCTTAGTAATGAAGACCTCAAACTTCTACTAAGAATAATCAACAACAATAATTCCAATATTAAGAATATGGACCTGGAAGATTTATGGTTGCCAATTTGTTTACCACAATTCAATAATAAAGGGTTCTTGTATTGCTATGTTAAGACGTTTGATCTTACTAAGCTTCTAACTGTTGATGGGAAATACTATGATGCAGTAAAGCCTCTTAATATAATCTTATTAAGTACCAACAAGAACAATTTTTTCAAATTCAAACATTGTAGTTCAGTGATAATTGATGGTATAATAGAACAAGACTTTAAAGTGAAATTGTATGAGGAATTAAATCATTTCCAAATAACTCCATCTGTCATATCTAAGGACAATATAGGGATCATTCACTTTATATATAAAGATAAGTCCAAGAACCAATTCATGATGAGCAAAACTTCTTTCAAGGATAAAAACATGGTGCTACAGTATGTGTATTATTATACTAACTTGTTTAACTGTAAATCGTCTACTATCCAGAATTTAACTGGAGATAACAATGATAAGAAGTTGAGTTATATCAAGTACGATAATGTTGTGGGAGTTATGATAAGTGACGAAGTGTATGAATTCTATTGTTTGGGAAACAGTGAACTTAATGGTTTAATTAAGCAGGGATTAGAGGTTATACGGTGGTGTAGGAATCACGAGAAGAGGTTGTTTAATCATGTGGTGAGATTTAGCTTTTAACTTTAGCTTTTGGTCTTCAGGTCTTTTGGTGGTGAGACGTTTTTAGGCTAATAGGTGCTGAAGGACCTTTAGGTGTATATTAAACCTACTTAGTCAACTGCTTCTCACTCCCCTTATATACATCATTCAACTTATTCAAATAGTCCTTATGTAAATCTTCAAACTTCTTAAACAGCCTACGATCATCTTCGTTCTTCACCAATTTCTCGTACTTCTTCTTATAGTCCTGTCTAATTGAATTCAATGACTTATTTCCACTTTTAAACTTTTCAAATTCCTGTTTCAATTGTTTGACCTGTTGATTCTTAATCTCATCAGTTATTGGTGGTAATGGTACTTTAAGTTGAAGGGGGTTGGTGGTATCCTGTACAGGATTCAAATTCAAATCAGAATCCAAAATAGCATTGATGATATTGGAATTATAGGTCTTATCAAATACGGTTATGACTAGGTTTCTTCCTTTAACTGTGGTGGATGCTAAACTTGTGAATGTGGTCGGTGATCCATGTATATCAATTTTCAAATGATCGAAAATCTTTGGACTGGTTTTTCCTAATTTGATTTCATTTGCTTTTGTGGTAAATTTGGTTATGACATCAGCAAACTTGGTAGTGATTTCTTTAAAGTCTATGTCAAGTGGTTCAGACTCTGGTTCTTCTTTGGCATTAGCCTTTTTACTTTTATCGTTGGACTTTTTTGATTTTGGTTTTAACAAAACCGTTGATGAATGCAATTGGTACGTTACTGGGGTAGGCACGAGTTTAGTTAAACCTAAACTTTTGAACCTTGCAGTGTATAATGATGGTCTTGTTATAAGCTTAAACATTGAAAATTTTCGCAGCTTCGCTCTTGTGAGGTCTTAAGTATATAGAGTGGTGGTACGATGATTTGGTATTATGAGGTACTATGAAGTATTTTGAGATTTTTGTATTTGTGAAGAGCGGATTAAATGTTCAGTTTAAGGTGTGAATGATTTATGGCCTGTTTATGTAGTCACGTGATTGAAAAAGGTAATTATAATTATAGGTAATGATAAATGATAATTGATCTATGACGTAGCTGTGAATGATGGCCTAGAAAGTAACACTTGTATAATTCTATGAACCTTATAACCGCTAGACCTACATGAAAAGTGATACGTCCAAACCCATACTCATGGGTCTAAACTCACACGTCCAATTCACACGTCCTACCCTACATCCAACCATACCATTCCCTCTAAACCCTTAGTAGGCTACCGCCAATTCTCACACTTGCTACATCGTCTCACATTTCATATAAATCTCCAAATTCCGCATTCTCAACGAAATTTCACATTAACATGGATCAAGTCAAAAATATCTTATCATCTATCGACCACGTATGTTCAGTTCAATAGACTCAATGGGGTACACCATCAATCAATTCTCGGTACACACCTCGGCACCAGTCTTACACCCAACCGTAGCGACTTTTTACAATGTATACTAACTAACAGAGAACTTCAGGAGTTGGCGCTTTAAACCAATTCGAAGCTCAATCAGGTTTACCAAGATCTTACGCTGTCTTAGGAGCAGTCGGAGTTTATTTCGTCCTTATCTTCTTGAATTTTGGAGGTATTGGTCAATTGTTAAGTAACATCGCTGGATTTGTTGTTCCAGGTTACTTTTCATTAGTTGCTTTACAAACCAAGACTACTAGTGATGATACTCAATTATTAACTTACTGGGTCGTTTTCGCCTTTTTAAATGTAGTTGAATTCTGGTCAAAAGCTATTTTATACTGGATTCCATTTTACTATTTATTCAAGACCTTTTTCTTATTATACATTGGAATCCCTGCTACTGGTGGTGCTGTTGCTGTTTATAATGCCATCATCGCACCAATCAGTGAAAGAATCGTTGATAGTGGTTCAGGATTAGCTGATGATATCAGTGAAGCTGCTCATGGAGTAAGTAGTGCCGTTGATTTATAATAGATGTTTTGTTCTGTTAGTTTTATGATTTTTGTGCCGGATGGCGAATACTGCGGCCACCGTCAGAGCTCTATACCACTACTATGTATTTGCAAATGTCATATATCTCTATACAAGTCAACCTGATAGATTCATAACTGTTAAAGCGTGCAGCTCGATATCCTAAAGCGTACTGTTGAAATTGAAATCAAATTGATGTTCAAACGGTGAATCCCCAGTATAATTGACCTTAATTCTGAATTTGACCTTACTACCAGCCTTTCCTACTAACTTGATATTTTGCACAATCAAATCTTGAGGATTGACCAAATTCATGTTGGTATTAGGACTTGTGGAAATCGTCAATTTTTGTGATTTTGGTACAGCTATAAGGAATTCTAAATTGGTTATAGTTCTAGATGAGGATATTTGTGATTCTATAATTGCTTGACCATTGCCAATTTGTTTTGGAATAAAGTTGATGGTTATGTCTTGGTTTTTATAAGCTTCAAGAATTGACGATGATGAAGGTTGTGGTGGTTGTGGTGGGTGAGATGGTTGTGACTGTTGAGATGGTGGTGTTGGCTGTGATGGCACACTATCGAATAAATCAAGTATATCATTCTTAACATCCCTTGGTTTCTCTCTGGATTTATCTTTTGGCTTATCAAAAATATCAGCTAATAAATCATTCTTATTAGTTAAGATTTCATCATTAAAATCTAACAAATCATTGGCTTCAGGTGCCTGTGATTTCTTAACTGAACCTTTGTCAGATTTATCAGTACCTGATCCTCCGGTTAATGATAACATTTGTTTCTCTTTTATGGAAGGTGGAGGCATTTTTGATAATAACCCTTTCTTTGTTTTTAAATCCGAAGTCAAAATCTCCAGGAACTCAATTGATCTGATTTGAATTTCTAAATCATTTGAAGTTGAATTTTCATTAAGCCAAATTCTTAAATCATCCAAAGATTTTGAGTTTTGGAACTTAATTGATAATTTGATTGAAGCCGTAAGAATATAATTGGTCAATTGGTCAATTTCTGATTTTGAATAGATTGAATTATTATGAATTGATTTGAAAATTTCAAGAATTTTGGATTCATTAAGACTTTCATTATTAACAGTTTGATCTTTGATCAATTCAAAATATTCTCCAATACACCAAATTACTACTAGACATGAACCGAATTGATTTTTATCATTTAACACATTTTCAATCAATTTTAAGATCATGGTTCTTTTCAAATCATTGGATAATCTTATGAAATTACCTAAGATATTTGAAATGTATTCTAATTTTATGAAATTACCTGAATGATTTAAGACCTTGATCAAATTATCAAACTTCCAAGTATCATTAGGGGAGTATTTATCCAAACACAAAATCAATTGTGATATAATAAAAGGCTTTAAATCATTATCATCAGTTGATATAAGATAATTTATAATCTCTTTGATTAATACTCTGATATTATTTTCGTTCAAGATAGCAAAAGTTAACTCTAAAGCTCTTCTTCTAATTGAGATATCACCATCATTCAAACAATTGACAATAATTGATCTATGTCTTTGCACGGCATTGGGTTCAATATTTACAACAGTCAATAATGTATTCAATGCAACATATCTGGTATTATTATCCTTAGTGGTTAAAAATTTTCCTAACAAGTTAATACCTAAGATCTTTAATGATTGATCAGTGTTAATTTCAAAAATAGTCTTAATACATTCATATAAAATAGCATGACCAACATTTTTACCAATTTCAATATTGGAACAAATTTGAGTTAAAATATCATTAAACGTCTCCATGAATCTGAAATGTTCATTAGTTGATAACAATCTTAAAGTATTCAACAATCCAACTTGTAAGAAAGGATCGTTTAATCCTAAAATATCGTAATCTGGATTGTAACCACTGCTGACAAGTTTTTTCAATACACTAAATAATTTAGGAGTTAAATCAACTAATTCTTTATGATACTCGCCAGTGTTATAAATAGCTTGAATTAATGTCAAACTTCCTAAAACCACACCGGGATACTTATCACCAATTAAATCAGATAATTTGTCGATGAAAAATTCATTTAATTCCGAATTCTTATCAACTAATTTAGCTGCTACTATACAAGCTTTCTTCTTAATATATGGGTTTGTGGACTTGATCAACTTCTCGACATTGATATATAAATCTCTTGCTAATTCTGGTGATGCTATGTTACCCAAACAACACAATGCCAATCCAACAACATAACTATTTGGATGTTGCATGTCATTATCTAAAGAATTGGTTAAAAGCGTTAAAACCTCTTGGTTCTCATCCAACAATAACATGGTGGCAAGATATCCTAACCTCTTATCGATGAACTTGGGTGATGCTAACAACTTGATACATTCAACTTGACCAAAATGGGTTTTTTCACCAATTATATATAAATAAAGTAACTTACTTATGTTAATTCTACGAGTGTTTTGATCCAAGTTAACGTCTTTAAAAGAAGTACGAATCGATGCACTTTCCTTCTTGACGACATTACGTTCATCAGCTATGGTTTTAGCTTTCCTGACCGATTTGATGAAAGATTTTAATGAAGCCATTGGTATTGATCTGTTGACGATCGCGATTGTGTTTGTGTCACAAACAAGTAGTGCGAGATTTGCGCGATGTTTCGCAGAGGTTTGTCTAAAAGATGGAACCACCCACTACTGGTAAAATATGTTTAAGTACGAGTAAGGGTAAATTGGTGATAGAATTATGGTGTAAGGAATGTCCTATTACCACCAGATCACTTATAGAGCTTCTTTTAAATAACAAATTAGATGGCACGAAACTAAAAAATCATTCACAGTATGTTGAAATTCCTTTGCAATGGCCCAATCCTATAGTTCAGGAGAAGAATACCAGATTAAAGTTCAAGAGAGGGTACTTGGGAGTTCTAGACAATGCTTTATTCATAACTAAAGATCAAGGAATCTTCACTGGGTTTGTTATAGGGAAATTACTTGGAGATTCGATCTATAACTTACAGGAGTTGGAGAATGAAGAATTTGATAATTTTATAAGTAGTAGTGAAGTCTTAGTGAAATATTTTGATATAGAGGCTTCGAGGGTAGAGGGGGATTTTGAGAATAAGGTGAGTAAGGTAAAGAAACCTAAGAAGAAGAAAATAAAGTTGGACTATGAAGAAGAAGTGGAGGATGAAGGGTTTGAGATGAAGAGTGCTTATGAGTTGTTGAAGAAAAAAGAAGGGGGAGAGAAGAAGGAGGCTGGAGAGAAGAAGGAGGCTGGAGAGAAGAAGGAGGCTGGAGAGAAGAAGGAGGCTGGAGAGGAGCAGAAGAAACTTGATGTAGATGAACCTGAAGTGGAGGGGCCTGAAATAGAGGTACCTCAAGTAGAGGATCCAGTAGAAGTACCACCAGTAGAAGTACCAATAGAGGAACAACCAAAAGAACCAAAGGAACCACCAGCACCACCCCCAAACCCAACCCCTACCATCCAAGAAATACAAATCCCAAACCCACAACCTTTCGACTCCTACAAAGATATCCCGTTCGAGACCCTCAAAAACCACACATACACAAGATCAAACACATACACTTAACGATAATGACCATATATTAATACACAAAACGAATGCCTAACTGCTTATCTAAACACCAGTGCTCAATCAATCAATGCAAACTCTATCAAATCCTCTTACCTTTATATTCTCATTTTCCAACTCAATTGGGGTCCCTGTCAACCAAGGATGTAACATTAATGAACCAGCATCGTATCTCTTGGATATATCAAACTCTAAACATTTCAACAAAAAATCAACCAATAATTTATCATCTATTTTATACTTTTCAAGTAGGACATTTTCCAATTTCCAGAACTTCAATAATTTGATGGTTTTAAACTCTAAGTGGTTATTGGTCAACTCAAAGAATTTTGCAACATTTGTGCAATTTACCAAATATTCCGGATCAGGAAAGGATCCTAACAATTCGATGATTTGGGCCAAATGATCTTCGTCTTTGGTGAAAGAATCACCGACATTTGGATCAAAAAGGAAATCACCTGTAAGCATCTCAAATACTATGCATCCAATTGACCAGATATCAACTCCGCAACCCCATTCGTGGCCCAAAATGATTTCTGGGGCTCTATATTGCCTAGTTTGGATGTAATTGGTATGATGCTTGTAAATCAGGGTAGCATTACCGAAATCAGTAATTTTGGCGGTGTTTTTGGTGATTAGGATATTCTCGGGTTTTAAGTCGGTGTGGATTATATGTTTGTCGTGCATGTACTTCATAGCGTGAAGTAATTGTGTGGTTATGGCTTTTATTTGTGAAATTGATTTGGGTGATTTGGAGGTAGTGCCTTTGGCGGTGGTGCTTCTGGAAGTAGTAGCCTTAGAAACGTTAGTCCTGGAAGTCACGGCCGATAATTTTGGGATAAGCTCAAGTAAATTGTTCTCCAAATATTCAATTATCAAACACAAATTGGAATCCTGACTCTTATTAATAAACAAATAGTCATAGATTTTGACTATTCCGTTATCATCATCATTGAGATGATTGAAGTATTGTAACTCCTCAACACCAATAGTTGTGAACTGACTTTTCAAGATCTTCATGGCGAATAACTCACCAGTCCTGATCAGCTTAACTAGCCAAACAACTGAGAATTGTCCATTACCTAACTGGTGTAACAACTTATAGGTTTCATTTGAGTTTGCACTATAATAATTATTACCAGGATCTATGCCATCGATTTGGACTTGTGGTTGTTTTTGTGGTGATTTGTCTTTAAAAGATGTTTTTGGGTTTAATGGTAACTTTAATTTAAAATCATTAAACTTTGGCACCAACAACATCACAGTTCTTAATCACAGTCCTTTGGTATGTTGTGTTCTATGTTATTATCAGTTATGTTGTATTGTGTTTGTGGTTTTGGACTTGTTAGAATTTGTTTATCCCTTAATTATTCCTAGGTTATAATATTTTGTGATGCCGTATGAGTTTGGTTTGTTCCTGTGTATAAAACTGAGGCAAGTTTGAGGCATGGGGAAGTAAGAACGTTGCAGAAAATATTGAGAGCTTTGTGTGTGTTTGTTTTTGTGTTTTCTATTTGGGTTTGTGTCTACTGGTTTTGTGTCTAATAGCGTGTTTGTGTAGTGTGCTTAGGTTAGTGTTTTATTTGTATTTGTGTTCGTGTTTGTAATTTGGTTGACAGTTGTATTGGGTCAAGTATTCCTGAAATCTTAAGTTTGTAAGTTTCGCAGTTTAACCTAATTCCTACTCCAATCATTAGCTCAGTCATTACTTCATTCTTTACTTCAATCATTACTTAATAGGTCACTTATCTCTCAGAAACGAAGCAAACTTCACGTCCTATCTACTGATCCACATTATGTTATCATGGCAATATGACCGTTATCGTAAATCCATTACATAAGCAGTAACTATCGGATTTGTAGATCATTGCTGACTAGCCCACATTTTCTATCTCTACATTTGCTAACTAGTATACAGTCCTGATAAATCCATACTTCTAAGAATAGATACGATAAATCCATAAGAATAGCTACCACCAGCGAACAGCCAACTACTTAATAAATATAGCAAGTAAAAATCGTGTCCTACCCATTAATATCATTATCAATTAAATCACCTAATTAAGTAATAAAAACTTAAAATACTAAAATCATACCCTATTATTTACCTGTATTAGAAGTTTCGATCCAGCATATCTCCACATTATCACATCAATAAATTATTAACCCCATACCTAAATTTCACAGTCTTAAAATTGTGTTGGGTTCGCACCTCCGCTTTGGGTATTTAAACATAATTATAGATAATTGTAGACAATTATAGACAATTATAGTAAGGAACTAACGGTTAAAGAATAAAGGGTCTTAAAGAAATCAAGTAAGCTAAAAAACCTATCATGTTTAAAAATTCTTACTTTGACGTTAATGTCCTTGAAAATGCTTTAACTCAACCAAATATCGATTTAACTATCCCATTATCATTTAACAGTACTATTGTCAATAGCGAAGATAATGTTCCTGATGTTAAAGATTGGAAGCTTTTATTAAATTTTGCTGAATTCTTTAGTGGTATCAAGTTCAATGAAATATATACTAACAATGAATATCATTATAAAATCAATAAGTATTCCAACCAATTCCATACCAAAATGGATAAGTATATGGATGAAAAATTACAAACTGATGAAATTTTGGATTCTTTAGTATACGACTTGATTAATAAAGAATTGAGTTTGAATTTGATCAAATCAAAGGATTTACCCAAGAGATTCAAAGAAGTTAGAGAGTTTATGGTTAAGTATTATAAGCTGCAAAATGAAAAGAATTTCCCAACATTCTTATCATCAACTTTTATTAGGATGTGTTATGTGACCACTATTAAGTTGTTACTTAAAATGTTCCCCGATGGAATTTATTGTAATAGACAACAATTCACGGACTTATATAATGACTACTTAAAAGATCCAATGTCAATCGTTTATTTGCCATGTCACAAATCTCATGTTGATTATATAATCTTGCATATATTTGCGGTAAGATTTCAATTGACAACACCAACTGTTATAGCTGGTGAGAATTTAAATGTCACGATCTTTGGTAATATTTTGAAAGGATTAGGGGCTATTTTCATTAAGAGAAGTTTTAATAATGAGATTTATACCGAGACCAATTTAAACAACTTGTTAGAGTTCATAATCCAAAATAATATCGACATTGAGTTGTTCATTGAAGGGACAAGATCAAGAGATGGGAAATTGTTATTACCCAAATATGGGATTTTGAAGATGTTCCAGAACGTTTTGGACAAAACTGGTAAAGATGTTATGATCCAACCATTATCTATAACTTATGAAAGAATTTATGAAGCTGATGGGTACTTGAAAGAATTGATTGGTAGTGATAAGACTCAGGAAAGTTTTGGTCTGATCATTGGAAATGGGATCAAGAACTTAACCAAGAGTGAAGAAAAAGTCGATGTTGATAAGATCATCAAACAGAACAAACCTTATGATAATTTACCATTGAAATTGAATGGTAAAATTTATGTTAAGTTAGGTGAAAGATTCAAACTCTCTGAACATAAAGGAAATTTGAAACAAGTAGCTTTTAAGACTTTACATACAATTAATAACATCAATTATTTACCAGAAATTTCCGTTGTTGGGACCTTGATTCAATTGTACTTGTATAAGGTTGGTAAAGTTGATAAGATAAGAATCATGGACTTAAAACCAACATGGGACTTGTTATTGAAGATTTTACAATCGGAAGTTAAGGATGATATTAATCAAAATTTAATCACCCATTTAAGAAATTTGAGTGATGACGATTTTGTTTATTTGGTCAAATTCCAAGTTATTAAATTCTTTAAGTATATCGTTGTGTCACGTGACGACTTACAAATTAAGAATACGTTAGAATTACTTTATTACAAGAATTTGACAATACATTTACTTATCAATAAATCAATAATGTCGTTAATAATTCTTAAAACCGATAAGAGACATTGGAAGAGATCATTTGAAGTTATCAAGTACCTTCTTAAGAATGAATTCCTCTTTGACTACAATGAGAATGAAAAAGATTCGTATTCATCAATCATCGACACTTTCATTGAACATGGAAAATTGTCAGATACTAATGAGATCTTAGACCAAGGGTTCTTTGAAGATTTATCGTTAATTGTTCAACCTTTCATCAAGTCATATATGATATGTATTAGAAACGTTGAGAAAATTATAACTCAATATTATTCCACTAATAAAGAAGTTACCAATGATCATTTAATGAATAATAATAGACATGATTTTCCTAATACCAGGAATTTACTTAAGTTAATTCAAAAGTCAGAACCAAAAGCTGATTTCGAGAGTATAAATAAGCAATACTTATTAAGTGAATTATACTATTTAAATCATTTAGGATTGATAAGCATTTTCAAGAATTATGCAAAGACTATTGCTTATGTCAAGATTGAAAATGCTAAAGACTTGAATTACTTATATAGATACTTGTTATCATTCTTTGAACCAGTCGATATTGATGTTCATCATGCCATTGATTTGATAGAGAAGACCACCAATAGACCTATTAAGCTTTAGGTGTATTACTCCTTATAGAATTTAGTATTAATTGTAGACCATGTAGAAAAATAGCATATTGTAATTACTTCATCCAGTTTATCCGCTATTTCTCGCTACAGCCATTTCTGTATCTCATGCCTATCGCATGCCTATCGCATGCCGCATATCAATCGTATCGTACCGGATATTATCCATATCCGAGCATTACTAATTAGTCATAAATCCAAAAAATCTTCACAATATGAATTTCGACGATAACCTGTCAGATCAGAGTCATAACAGTCGAAGGGACATAATGACAGTAGAAGCCAAAGACTCGCTATCGGAGCAACTTTCATTAGCCAACAGTGATGCTGATGATATTCATCTGGCATTTTCAAGACCATCGCATATATCTCAGGTAAGTAGACCCAAAAGTGAGTTGTCTAGAATAATAAGTGGGATAAGGGATGATATACAGCGAACTGCTACTCAGCAGGACCCTTACGATGCTGAAGAGATTTTGGCAAGAGAATTAACTCATGAGCCTAAGAGAATCCATTCTATTGAGGAAGGTACTCAAGAACCTGATACTTCAGGGGTCGAAACTGAAGATGATGGTCCTCCACCTGATCAGGGATATGCTTGGGTGATAGCTATTATATGTATGTTGTCTATTGTGTCAACATGGGGTCCTAATTCCGGTTATGGTGTTTTTCTTGAATACTATATCTCGCATGAAACATTCCCTGGTGGTGATATGTATGATTATGCTTTAGTGGGGAGTATTGATATTTCCTTAGCCCAAGTGCTAGCACCATTCACTACGTTAATGTATCAAATGTTTGGCTTACCAGTCACGGTTGGGGTTGGGCTTGTGTTCCAAACTTGTGGTTATATCTTAGCTAGTTTCTCAACTAAATTATGGCATTTGTACCTTACACAAGGTTTACTTGTTGGTATATCGTTTTGTTTGATTTTCATCCCACCAACATTGATTTTACCTACTTGGTTTAATAAGTATAGAGCATTTGCATTTGGTATCATTGTTAGTGGTGCAGGGGTTGGAGGGATCTTATTTGCATTGACTGTCAATAGATTAATTCATCTCACTGGTGATCAACGATGGGCTCTTAGGGCCGTTGCATTTATTGCATTAGCATGTGGTATACCTGGATTATTCCTTAAACCAAGAACTAAACCTCCTAAAAGGGTAATAAGTTATGCAGTATTGAAACTCCGGTTGAAATCGATTTTTGATGTTAAAGTATTAAAATCTTGGGCTTTAATTACTTTGGCAGCATGGTTCTGTTTGGCCCTTTTGGGATATATTGTTATGTTGTTTTCGTTAAGTAGTTATGCAACATCAGTAGGCTTATCTCCCAAACAAGCAACCACTGTAACTGCAATTTTAAATGTGGGTCAAACTATTGGTAGACCATTAATGGGATTGACTAGTGACATTTTCGGCAGATCAAACTCAGCTACAATCATTTGTATTATAATCGGAATTCTATTATTAGGATTTTGGATTAATGCAGTAACATATGCAACGTTAATTCCATTTGCATTTATTATTGGAATCTTTATTGGTGTGGGATCATCATTGACTCAGGCTATTGCTAGTAATATTATTAATGCACCAAGTGATTTACCTGCAGCATGGGCGTTTTTAAATACTGCAGTAGGATGCGTGGCGTTAGTGTCTGAAGTTATCGGGTTATCATTAAAGAATGATAAACTTTCAAGACCTTTCTTACCATGTCAAATCTTTTCAGGGTGTCTATACTTTTTCTGTGCATTCTTGATGTTATTGGTTAGATCATTTTTAGTGCAAAAAGCTTTACAAAAACAATTGGAACAAGATCACGAACTCATAAAACCGAAAAGGTACCTCAAAGCGGAGGATTTACTACCAGGTGAAGACGAACTGCTCGTAAACGAAAGAATTGAAAGACACGAATATTTATTACAAACTGGGATTTATTATTTTATAATAAGAATGGTTTATCCCATTAGGGTCTAGGTCTGGGCCAGCACGGTTTAGGGCCAACACGGTCTAGGACCAGCACGGGGCTTTGGTGAAAATTATAGATGATTCAAATAATAAATGCATTTAAGTTATAACCATCTAAAAATATTTTAATCTAAAAAGATAATAATTAGTCTAAAAATATTTCAGACACTCTTCACACTAAGATCAGGAGCTTTGGCAATGCTTGGTTCTCCCAATTAGGTTAAAGCAAATCTTGAACTCTAACATAGATGGTTGCTGCTCTACATGTATAATTATATAATCGGCAATTAAATCTGACGAAAACCTCATTAGAGCCTCTTATGTAATCACAAGATGTGGAACGGCTAAATAATCGTGTAGGTTTTTAGTTATTGCTCAGCAAGAAAAACCTAACAGATCTTCTGTCATGTCCACTGATACTTCCATAGATACGATGACCTAACTTACTACCAGCTAGTTCAAACCCCCAATTTACATTGCCCTTATCTGGGCCACCTTAACTATGTCGATTAAAGTTTAAGCTAACAACCTAAATAATAAGGCTTTGATAATTATCACCGAAGGATTAAAGACGATTCCGCGTGGCGGTACCAGATTTATCCTTACAATTTTTTGAAAAAGAAACTTTCGACTGCGCCAAATTATCGATGCAAAATAGGGGAAACCAAAACAAAAATTTCACAATTTGCTTTCTTTTATAAGTCATTGGTTTTGTGTCACAAACAGATTTTAAAGATTGTATCTTATAACCAAAGGCTTAAGTAACAGGTATTATAATTTTGAACATTTGGAATTATAGTTTCCTGGAATTATCCACATTAGCATAGTATATAGAACATCTTAGTGTAGCATAGAAAACTAAGGGTTACTTAAAGATAGACGATTATCATTGGAAACAGTCTCAATAATTCAAGTAGTCGCTAAAGTAGTCATTAAAGGTAGTGTTAGTCAGTCATAGATTACCATTTGTTTACATTATAGAACCCAGCATAATATTATAAACCATGAAGAAGGAATTGAAATACCTTATCTATTTCCATCTTGTCATAATATGTTACTTAATTTATTATTTATTTGATTTAATCACATTACTTCATGATGATACATATGCAGATGCATTATTAGATGTTGAATTAAACCCTATTGATCACAAGATTTCTAAACCATTGATTATACCAAAGATCATTCATCAAACTTATAAGACCACTGAGATCCCTGAAGTTTGGCAAGGTGGACAACAAAAATGTATTGATTTACATCCAGATTATCAGTACATTTTATGGACCGATGATATGAGTCGAGACTTTATTGCTGAACAATTCCCATGGTTTTTGAAAACTTGGGATAATTATAAATACCCAATTCAAAGAGCTGATGCTATTAGATACTTTGTTTTGGTTCATTATGGTGGGGTTTATATTGATTTAGATGATGGCTGTGAAAGAAGATTAGATCCATTATTAACAGTACCGGCATTTGTTCGTAAAACTGCTCCAACTGGGATATCTAATGATGTAATGGGATCAGTACCAAATCATCCATTTTTCCTTAAAGTCATTGAAAATCTTAAAAAATATCAAAAAAATTGGTTGGTGCCTTATATAACCATTATGTATTCGACTGGTCCACTTTTCCTTTCAGTTATTTGGAAACAATATAAACGTTGGGGTATACCTGAAATATCCAGAGTTCGAATTTTGTTTCCTCAAGATTATAAAACTCATACTTATTCATTTTTTGCAATTTCTCCAGGTTCTTCATGGCATTTAGATGATGCTAAATTCATTAAAGGTTTGGCTAATCATATTGTAGTTGCCGTATTTGGAGGGTTTTGTATATTCTTATTAATTTTATTTTTAGAATATTGTTTATACTGTTTGATCAGTAGTTCACCGTTCTTTAAGGTGAAGGTAACCCTGTGGTTAAGCAATATTAATTTGTATAGGTTTAGTATTGAGAATTTCAGAATAAAGAGAAGAAAGAGGAAAGATTCCAATTTGAGTAATTATAAGTATAATGAAGTATGAATGATGATAGATACGATTGTATATTAATAAATAACGTGTATATCTTGTGGGTTTATTGTATGGTTATGGGTGGGGTGAGTTATCTATTCAGTGTGAGTCGTCTATTCAGTATATGGTGTATGTACATTACGGTATGAGACAAATACCTACCTGTCATCCACAGCTGCCAATAACCCCATGTTCAATCTCTTATAATCCTCAGCTTGTTTCTCCTTTACCACCGTCTTTATCCACTCCGTCAACTCTATGGCCTTGTCATAACAAACTTCACATAGTTTTATCAACTCCACTGAGTTTATTGGTATACCTCCTAATTTACTCAACTGGATGATTTCCTTATTACTATTAACAGTGACCACCAAATAACTGTCTCTTAGGTTTTCCTCTTGTAAATCACCATCAAAGATCGATATTTCAAACACTTCGTCACTCTTTAAATTCTGCTCATTGTCTAATGGATTGAAGAACAGAATAGTGAAACAGATCGGGATATGTAAAATACTTAAATTGATTGGTGGTCTTTCATCTAAGTTGTACAATTTGATTTGGCCCTGATTCAAATCGTAATTTGGTAATTTGTAATTCAATAGGTTGATCATAATCCCTAATATACAAATATCAATCAAGTTCCCATCGAAATTCAAAACCGTTAGATCGATTCTAATCAACCAACAAAGTCTACCAGTTATTATACAAAGACTCTCTAAATCAAGACTACCACTCTTTCTGATTGATTTCTCGATGATCCTGGTTAAAATATCCAGATCTTCAATATCATTGTTTATTATAAGTATTCCTTCATTGCCTTTATCTTCATAAGGCTTTGTGATTTCTGATGAGATCTTCACCAAGATTTTAGTTTCACCAGTTGAAATTTCGAGTTCTCCGTTATTACCGAAGTTGACTATAGGTTTACGGGTTTCATATAACTGTCTGTTATTTATCCTAGATTTATTCTTTAGGAGTTCTATAAGGTACTGTTGGTTCATCTGCGAAGAGCTGAGAAAAGAGCGACTTCAAGTCTTATAGTCTGACAAGCTCTCAGTGAGACTACCAGACTGAAGCCTAGAGCTTAGAGCCAGGGCCCAGACACACTGCCTAGAACTAGGACCCAGACACACTTCCAAGTCAGTAGAGCCATCAAATTAATAGAATAAGATCAACATTTATTACCTACTCAGGAACAACATACTCTCTAACAAACTTATCCTTACTCTTAAAATAATCTTGAACATACTTCTCTTCATGAACTCGTTTATACCAAGCCTTAAGAGCATGACAATCGTCTGGAATCTCCATGTCAACAAATCCAAGAAATATAACTCCACCAATGGCTGCTAAATCTGCCATTGATATCTTATCTCCTGCAATATAAGGTCTAGTTTGTAAGATAGAATCAAAATAATACATTCCTCTTATACCTCTATCTCTTTGACGCAATCCAAATTCCTTATTTTGATAAGTTTCAACTTTTGGACCTAACCCAGGTGTACCATTATGAAAATAAAGACTTATAGCTTCAAGAAATTCAAATTCAACTCTTCTTGTCCACATATGAATTGTACCTTGTTCAATTGGGTTTCTACCAGTAAATATTGGATTACCATCAATATTATCAATATATTGCGATAATGCAACACATTCTGAGATCATGGTTCCATCAGCAAATTCAAGTACTGGAATTGTTCCAGAATAATTGTACTTATCTCTAAATTCTTTTGTTTTATGATCTCCTCTATAAAGATCAATATGATGAAAGTCTACCAAGTCAATTAACCCTTTGGCATGTAAAACCATTCTAACTCTGGCGGGATAAGGACCTCCTAAGAAATCATGAACGGTGACTTTACCTGGTTTATTATTATCAAAGTTTCTAGACATTGTAGATTTTAAGGGCGGCTAATTGTATGAATTATTGTTAGTTATAAAACTAGATGGGATACTCATGGTGAATTCGACCTCTATTTATACATGGTAATTGACTATGGTAATGGTTGTGAAAGTGTATGATGTTAAAACATGACAAATTGACAAGTTATGGTCTAAGGAGATTGTGTTACAAATCGAAAATCCAGAGTAAGAGAGAGTCATAAATAAACCCGAGGTTATGTTCCGACACGACCAAATGTATTTGTCAGAATATGGTGATAGAGATCGGAGGGTAATCAGAGTCAAAATACGTTTAGATTATTAAGGATACAATTGAACGATCAATCATCAATGACAATTTGGTTAAGAGGAGCTTACATACAGTAACACATCAATGGACATCGGGATAGCAATAAGATACCAATAGGACGCCAATACACCAATACACCAATACACCACAAACTCTGAACCATTCACCAACCTTAGAACACAAACACCTCATAAGTTGAACATTTTCATCTTCAACCCACGTCAACCCACAAGCTCAAACTCACCCCTCCATCAACTTAATTCCTAATGGCAAATATTTTCCAAGAACGACCTCAGTCTCAGTCTCAGTCTCAGTCTCAGTCTCAGTTAGTCTCGCAATCAGTGACACAGAGACAAAGTCACTAGCTTACAATGATTAGAAATTTATCGAAGGTGAAAATCCCAATCACCAAGAATGTTGCTGCATACCAAAGAAGATTCATAGGTAATAGTAATATATCAACTCTTAATTTCTTTCAAAGAGAAAGACTTCCAGCCAATACTATCATAAGATTTGTGCCTCAACAAACAGCATGGATTGTTGAAAGAATGGGAAAGTTCAATAGGATTTTACAACCTGGGTTAGCAGTATTATTACCATTCATTGATAAGATTACATACGTTCAAAGTCTTAAAGAACTGGCCATTGAAATCCCAAGTCAGAATGCAATTACGGCTGATAATGTTAGTTTAGAATTGGATGGGATTTTATACATTAAAGTCATCGATCCATATAAGGCTAGTTATGGTGTAGAAGACTTCAAATTTGCAATTAGTCAATTAGCTCAAACCACCATGAGATCAGAGATTGGTAGTATGTCATTAGATTCGGTCTTAAAGGAACGTCAATTATTGAATACCAATATCAATAAAGCCATCAATGAAGCTGCTAATGATCATTGGGGGGTTCAATGTCTTAGATATGAAATTAGGGATATCCATCCACCTTCAAATGTGTTAGAGGCCATGCATCGTCAAGTTAGTGCTGAAAGGTCTAAAAGAGCTGAAATCTTAGAATCTGAAGGTAACAGACAACTGAGAATCAACATAGCTGAGGGTGAAAAACAATCATTGATTTTAAAATCTGAAGCTTTGAAACAAGAACAAATTAATAAAGCAAATGCTGAATATCAAGCAATGGTATTAAGAGCTGAAGGTATGTCAAAGACTTTAGAATTAGTTAGTAAAAGTATTGGTGAAAATGAAAATGGTAGAGACGTTATCAATTTACAAATTGCTCAGGACTATATCAAAGAGTTTGGTAAATTGGCTAAGGAGACCAATACTGTTATCTTACCAAGTAATATAGGTGATATTGGAAATTTTATTGTTGGAGGTAAGAAGATTTTTGATAGTTTGAATAAGAAGTAAGTAAAAGTGAGTTGATGAAAGTAAGTACAATGTAAATAGAATGTATATACTTACAAGATCTTGTGTGCTTCTGTTTGCTTCTGGTATTCTTTTGTGTGTCTATTTCCTCTCCATGTATACTCATCTGTCTACTTCTTCTCTACTTCTTCTTCCCGAAAAAACTGTCTAATGCCCCCTTTCCCTTTTCAACCTTAACGGCCTTCTTCTTAACCGTCTTAACTGTCTTTACCACCTTCTTCTCTTCAGGTTTGGCATTCATTAACATTTGGGAATTCAATTCACTTTGGACTTTTCTCTTATGATCCTTCAACTTTTGCAGGTCTTCGAATTCTCCATATTTCTTAATACACAAATAATTCCATATGAAATCAATAGCAGTTTGGTGTAATTGTAGCACCAACAATTCATCAGTTATTTCTGTCTCTGATCTCACATATAATTCCATTTTCAAGAAATTGTACAACCTTGAACCTTCTAAGTACTTCTTGACATTTTCAACTTTTTCCGTCAAGAACTTAGTGACTTTATCTTTTGATATCTTATAGTAGGTGTCACCATTTTCTTCAATGCTCTCACATATTAAATCGAAATTTATAGTCAAATATTCAGTCCATGGAAAACTGTCAGTTATGTCATCTAAAGACACGAATCTTCCATTGAACTTAGAATGTTCTAGAAGGGCCAGGATCATCAAATATATGGGATTGAACTCAGTTGTCATTATTATTTCGCTGTTCTCTAAAACATAACCAGGTTCAAGTATCAATGATTTAGGTGATTCTTTTATGGATTTCAATTCGTAGATTTTGGTACCACTGAGGCCATACTTTCGTGTTTGTGTAAGGTCCTGGTAGTCAGGTAGGGTAAGAATTTGGAAGTTTTTGGTGTTTTTAGGGAGTAATATTGTTCTTGTATCTTTATCGATCATTATGGAAGACGCGACTGAGCCGCAGAGGTTGTAGTTGAGAGCTTAGTAGCTGAGGAGCTGAGAAGCTGAGTAGTTAGGTCTAAGCTTAGTGTAAGAATAGTGTAAGAATAGTGGGTATGGACCCAAGTTCACTCTATAGAACGCCCACTTGAACTCCTACCCAAAACGTATCTACCTCAGTAGAAAAAATATACAGAGATTTCTCGTATCGTATATTCCTACAACCCAACTAAATCCTGGATAACCAGTCTTATCAGACCAATACTAGCAAAAATAATCATCACCGTACCAAAAATCGTAAAACTCAATGAACTCATAGATGCAGCTCTTGGGTCGGACGTTAGTAAATGTGCAGTCGCAATGGCCCCACAATTTATACCTAAACTAACACCTCTCGTAACATAATCATCCTTGGCCACTCTTAGGAATGTGAAAACATAATCACCAATTAAAACCCCACATATTCCTGATAAAATAGTACAAACTGCCATTAAAGAAACTGAACCTTCCAAAGCGGTTATTAACGGAGTTCCTAATGCTAATGTTACACTTCTACCTATGAACCCAATTGATCTGGTGGAAGAAATCCCAATATGGTAACTTATAATCGGATAAATGAAGAATGTCAACACCATACTAATTAATATAGGGATCATGATCCAAAAGTTCTTGACAAAATCTTTCCTATGGGTGTACATGGGTAAACTCAAAGATATAATTGAGATGTCCATTAACGAACTTAAGAAATCTCCACATCCTGGCCATTTAGGGTATCTAGTGAAATTTGGATCACTATTGACTTCACCGTTGTTTATCATCATTTTACCGTTGAAAAGATTCAAGTACGTTTTACCGGTCTTGTAGTACTTTAGATCATCTAAGAATCCTTTAGGTTGGTGATGATAAATCAACAGACTGATGAAACAAATGAAAAGAATCAAAAATGTTGATATAAGAATTGGATGAGCAAATTTCTTAGTAAACGGCCATTTGGCTGGGATTAGTAAGGCTATGAAGTAACATATGATAGTCATACTTAAATGGAATGGTAAAAATAAGTGATAACTAGGTATATAATAGAATGGTAACGATATGATGAATAAGGCACCATATAGAACCCAATCAATGTAATTGGTGACAAATATCACAACCTTTTGAGTATATTCATCTAGATGTGGATACGGTTCTGGATTCTCTGATTGTTGTTGGAACTGGGAGTTTTCAAGCGATTCTATTGAAGTGGATGATGATGAATTATTATTGAATATGCTAGTGGGTACGGAGTTTGTACCTGATCTAATATACAGTTGTTCCGGTCTAGTTATGAAAGGATTTTCATCAATGATTGGACTTATTGTACCACTAGCAGGAGGTTCGGTTTGGATGGGTCTAATGGTTGTGATATCAACATCATTCATAGTACTAAACGGTTTATCCTTATCACGGTTCAAATCATCTAATTCGATTGTTTCTTCTTTGGTAGATTTCTTGGCTTTCAACACTATACGTAATAGCATAATCAAATAAACATCTATCATCATCAACACCCACCATCCAATCACAAACACAGCTGCTATCTTCAATACCTCAATAATGGTAATTGGTTTACTTAAAGGTAAAATGATAAAGGATGGTATAAAGAAAATATTGATCCATTTCAAACTGAAATTCATGGATGGTTGAACTAACTCCAAGTATTTATTTAGCACTTTACCAGATACATTGACATATCTCAGGGTATAACTTAATAGACATAACCATATCAAGTTTATCAACATGCCTAACACCGAGGCAGGGAATTTGATACCAATTCTTTTTATGAGCTGATTCAATCCATATAAAATAGTGAATTCGATAATTATACCTATGGGAATTAGTATGTAGCTATTTATGAGGTGATTTTTGGAATAATAGATCCCATAGCCTAACCCTTTTAGTAGGTTAGAAGTCATAGGAGAAGTCAATTTTCTCGCAATGCGGCTTATCGGATATGGTATCAGATTTGCTGGAAGGTTTGATTGTTTGATTTGTTAAGGTTGATAGGTGATATAGTATCTTTGATTGGCTGAATTGGGCATTTGACTTCTCTACATTGTTGTTATAATCGATTTACTTTGATTTATTGATATGGTTAATGTCACGTGATATAGTTCACGTGCTCGAGTACTACTCTTTTTACCTATACACAAGATAAAGATCATAAATTCCGTTGTCTTGTAACATATGGCTACTACCTTTACCAACACAATAGTCCCCACGCCCATGTACCAACCTAAACCTCTCTCTTATCCACCTCTCACAAGTCCCTCATTACAATCCACATCTACCCGCGAAAGAACCAATGAAAATTTTACAAATAACAATGTTAAGAAGATCAATTAGATTCAACTCAACATTAACCAAAAAATCCATCACTGGGTTGACCCAGGCAGAATTAAAGACAAACCCCGTAGCAGAACAAGCACCAAACCGTGCAGAACCTTGGGCTCCTTCTCAACAATCAAGATTAGATGTTTTAACAAGATTTGCTTATAGATTTGTTCAAAAAGATTTAAGTCAACAACCAAGACCTTACAGTGCTATGGAATTAATAGCAAAACAACCAGTAAGGTACATTCATGACAATATTGCTGTATGTGATGGTAATAAAGGATCAACTTTACAGGGCCACCCAAAGGTTTTTATTAACTTGGATAAACCAGAACCATCAACCTGTGGTTATTGTGGTTTGAGGTATGCTAAGGAAGAACATAAGCATTTAATTGATAAGGATTAGGCATAATATATATTAGAATCAGGACTACAACCTCTAGAACCTCTCTTTGCTGATAGACTAAATTGACTCTGGCTCTATCTCGGACTCATATGACACAATCTTAACCTTAATATGTTCTCCACCTGTTATCTTCCCTGACGTCCTAAACTTAATTAGAGATTTAACATTGCTAAACAATCGACGATCTTGGTTAGTTTATTAATTATAGAACTAAATAATTATTCCATTGGACAACTTCCTTAAACACAGCAAATCAACAACAATAACATAAACATATGCATGAAAATTTATAAATTTATTATATATATAAATTTTACCAAACTAAAATTTAACTAAAAATTACTTATAAGATAGTACATTTCTTTTTAGTTTTTTCCTTCTTTTCCTTTGATCTTAATGAAGCTCTTGTAGCGGCTTCAAAAACTTCTCTTACTCCTTCACCAGTTCTGGCAGAACATTCTAAATAATTGGCAGCTCCAATTTTTTGAGCAACGTTTTGACCTTCACTTTGACTAACTGGTTGTTGTTGTTGTTGTCTTAAATATTCAATAGCATTATTATCATGTCTTAAATCACTCTTACAACCAACTAAAATAATTGGAACACCTTGACAGAAATGTAAAACTTCACTAATCCATTTTTCTAAAACGTTATCTAAGGAATCTGGTGAATCGATGGCAAAACAAATTAAAATAACATTTGAATCTGGATAACTTAAAGGTCTTAATCTATCATAATCTTCTTGACCTGCAGTATCCCATAACGCTAATTCAACTTTTCTACCATCAACTTCAACGTCAGCAACGTAATTTTCGAAAACGGTTGGGACATAAACTTCTGGGAATGTACCTTTAGAAAATACAATTAATAAACATGTTTTACCACAAGCACCATCACCTACAATTACTAATTTTCTTCTAATTTCTGCTGGAGGAGGTACCATCTAGTTGTTAGTATAAAGTCTGGAAAATCTTATTTATATCACAGTCTATCGAAAATCCTTCTCACGATTTATGAGATTCCTCCCTTATTGTCGTCTTGTGAGCAAAATCAAAACAAATCCTCAGACACAACCTCTCCCCTATTCAACCCAGATTTGAATGATCTGACCACAAACGCAAGACCTTACACGGTGTACGGTTGATGTATATGATCAATGGATCAAACAAATCAATTATGAACGTGATTGGACCGTGGGCATTCTGGATTTGGATTTTGAGCTATTTTTAAGTTATACTATGATCAGGGCTATACCACCACAAACCCGATGTTTTAAGGATATGTTGGTTGTCAGGAATCCTGGTCGCCTCATATGACCTTCCTAGTTGGCGGGTATTCATGGAATGGATTATGATTCATTTATTTAGTGATAGATCAGATGTTAGATGATTGTAATTACGTACCTTTTCTTCGATTGAGTTAAAAAAATTTTGTTTTCCAACGAGAATTTCAGTACCAGAAAACCGGTGGGACACGACACGATAAGACGAGCCATGCCTGTACCATACTACAGAACAAGGTACTACAGAACAAGGGTACTAGGTGTGCTTGGGGATGGGGGATGAAGTTGTATTGGGTAGGTATATGGGGTAAAGGTTTATAATAGAGTGAGTTATGGGGGTGTTGGCGGAAATAGTAAGGATTCAAGTGGTATTATTTATTGTATATTAATCTATTGTGGCATAGGTCATGAATTTGGTTTGTACCAATTCATGTGTTTGTGTATTTGGGTTTGTACCCAAGATGTTTGTGGACTTGATTGGTGCTGATCTGTTTACTTATAATTATTACCTCATACCTCTTTCTCTTCAGAAGGTTTCTCTTCATCAAAATCATCTTCAGATTCTATAGGGCCCTTAGAACCCTTTGATCCCTGATCTACGTCATCTTCCTTCTTCAACTTTCTAGGTGGTAATATGGCATTGAAACTCTCCTTCCAATCTTTGGTTTCAAACCATTTGCAACAAATTTCATAAACATGTGACGTAGCTAAAACTTGTCTACCATTTATCTCTATATACTTATCAATTGGTAACTTACCGACTTTCAAGCCTAATTGCTTGGCTTTGTTTACACACAAATCTTTGTGACGATTCTTGTCCACAATACCACCAATTATGTAAGTATTGCCAGGGGTTAATTCTTCAATAACTTCATCGGTATCAGCTGTAAGGTAAACCAATTGTTCTTGATCTTGCTCATGCTCCTTCTGATATTTCTCCAAATCACTGCTACGAAACTCAATTCCCTTCCATGAACCATATTGTGAGATTGACCTTTCAAACCTGGCCTTTAAGTTCCCTCCAAATGATGTCACTATCAATGGCAAGTTATACTTACAGTGTCTTAAACTACTATACATTCTCGTAATTTGATTGGAAAGCGAGTTGATTTCTTTATCGATCATCAAGTCATCGAATCCACAATCCACTATGAACTTAACGTTTGTGGACTGTTGGTCCTTAGTCTCGAATTTGGGTGGTTTGGGTGGTTTTGGATCATCACGGTTCAAATTTTTCAATTTACGTTTCTCTTTTTTGATCTTACGGTATTCATGTTTTGTGGCTTCGAATTTTTGTTGTTTGAGAAGACGTTTGAATTGACGTTTACTAAGACCTAGCTGGGATCGTTTGGCTTCATTTTCGGTTTTCTCTTTGATTTTTTCAGCAAGAACTTCTGGGGTTATTAATTCTGGTCTCATGTGAGATGAGCTGTGTTTGAGATGGTCGCTCTAGGTTTGGGACGCACAGGCAGCACCAGGGGCACTAGGCAGGTACTAAGCCAGAGACTACGCCAAAAATTACAGTAAACACTACGCAACTGGGCCAATAAATAATACATCAATAATTTACTCTATTTACACAGTACACCCATACTTATCATGAAAGATTCGTATCGTCCAATAAAAACCTTGCCACATCATCCAACCCATCAGGATTCAATTCACTCTTGGTACTCAATAATTGCAACCACAAATTATCGATTTCAGCGTTATTAACAAAATCCAAATTGAATCCTCCAGTCTTATCAGCTTCATTGACATGGTCATTCATATTGAAATCTTGGTTGAAATCTCTCATTGGGGTCAATGGGTTGAATGGAGCTTTGATTTCAGGTTCACGCATACCATTACCAATATGAATATCATCGTTTGTAGGTTTTATACCATTAATGTCAGGGCCGTTCTTGTCAAGGCCGTTTTTATTAAAACCATTAAGACCAGTACCATCACTGGTACCAAGATCAGCACCATCACCAGTCACTTCGTTTGGAGTTAGTTGCTCACTGAAGAATTCAGGGCTAAACACAAAGTCTTTATCAGCCTTTCCTAGTCTATTCAAAGTCCTTTCACAAATCTTAACCATCTCATCAACTTGATCAATGGAATAGCTTGGATTACATAAATTGCCTGATTTGGGGAAAATCTCTTCATAAAATGCCTTTTTGGTAACTAACCTAAGTAAACTTGTATGGCCCTTAGTTATTCTCCAAGCATAGTAATATCTATTACTTATTTTGGATATAACTGCAATAGAAACTTCCAAACATCTAGTGGCTGATGCTGAGGCTTTACACAAGCTTCTAAAGTATCTAAGGTATTGGCTATCTTGAAAGCATCTTCTATCATGTTCAGGTTTAGTCTTCATGCCATAGATAATCAAATTCACTCTAATGATAAGACTGAAGAATATATGATTGGTTTTATGAATGAATTGTTCAAATACTGGGTTTAAGATCAAATCACATTGTATGTTACCAATGATGGTAAAGTACTGGGGCATTATATCATCAACACAAACCAATAATAATTTTTTCAAGTAAAAAAATGATATCCCACTATTCTTAGGTTCATAATAAATGAAGAAATGGAAATATACTGATAATAAGAACAACTTGATAGCAATATAGAATTTGCTTTTAAAGGTACGAGAGAATTGATTATACCTAGAATCATCTAAGGTAATACAATCACTTAAAGTCCCATATTCATCAAAAACTCTCAACTCAAAATCTGAAAGCACTCTATTGATTTCACACATTTTGGTCTCACCTTTGACATCTAACATTTTCTTCAAAAGCCCATGGAGATCCATGTATATGGACAATGAAGCTGTGATGGATTTGTTGATATACTTATCAAGATTGAAATCTAAACATGTTTGTTCATCTTTTACAGTATATGGAGGCACAGTATCATAATCCGATACGCTAATTTTTAAGGTGCTACCGAAGTTACAAGCTTCATAGACATCATGAACCACTAAATAAGCCCATATTCTTCTTAGTAATGTATTGAGAGGTTTAGATTCGGGTCCAACCCCTGAAATCTTAGACGGATCACGATGAAGACCAAGGGACTTGGCCATACTGATTATTAACCCTAAGGAAATAAAAGAATCACCTCCATCGGCTCCGTCCCCGTCCTCAGGGGCATAGTAATGATAATATTTCATGTAGAATGCCAATTGTAGGATTGGGATACTTGGCTGACGAAGCAAATCGAATTGGTCTAAACATTGTTGTGAGATATCAATGATGTTCATTGAGATCGGATTCGATAATAAGTATTTGTAATGTAACGTTGCAGTTTCCGGATCAACGTCCATTTTCAACCTTTGTTCATTGATTTCATTCCTATTAGTAAATAATGATAAATATGATAACCTTAAAAGAATCAATAAGATCCCAATATGTGCTAAATCCAACCTTTTCTCGATATTGATCTTTTCGATCTTTTCATCTACAAACTTCTCTTCACCCAAGATTCTGGCAATTTCTTGTCTAAACGTTTGTTCGAGTAAGAACGGCATAAATGGATAAATGTCCTGGAAGAAGATCTTGATCAATTTCCATATAACTTTCCTCTTGGGTAAGAACAATTGGATCTTATCAATCAACCTCAATTCCACATCTAACTTGGAGTCAATGTATGTTAACCCTAAAGGTAAGGTATTCTGATTATTACTAGCTTTCTCAAGATTCTGAGCTACTTTGTTCTTTATTAACTTATAGTATGGCATCATATCACTTACACCTTCAGGTTGTAATGATCTTTTCTTAAACACTGTTTCATCAATAGCCAACGATTTCTCATTAACATTAGTACTAGTTAACACTGTGGTGTCTTCATTAGTTATTTCATTGTTATTTATGAAGAACAATGCGGTCTTGATACTTGGATCCTTAACCTGAGATGAGTAATCCCATAATAACCTTAATGCGGGATCTTTCCTCATAAAACTAGCCCACGCAAATGGTCCAAATGCCACTCTATTGATTCCTTGTTTGACAAATACTGAACAATATCCATCAAAAAAATTAATACTATCACCTGGTGATCCATAGGGGTTGACCCCGCATAAGCAATCGTCTCCTAATTCTCTCTTTGGCCTTACACCGGAGAATAGTCCTTCGATTTGCGGAGTTTTGGGAGTATATAATGTTGAAGTACCAGCAGTTGAATTGGTCTCGCTATCATGGCTCTCATGGCTCTTTGAGGTTGTCAGTTCAGGTAAATCTTTGGATATGTACGGGTCTTGGAAGTTTAAAGGAGGTAACGGAGATTGACTGTGCATGGCTCCGGGGTTTTGAGATATTTGAACATTTGACAATTTAGACAATCCTGGAATCGGAACTTGTGTATAAGGTTCGGGTAATCTTGGAAGTGATGGGGACATTGCAGGATTCATGTCAAATGATGGTGAACTGAAACTTCTAGTTCCTGGAGAATCACTACTACCAGATGATACTGAGTTAGGGTTATAAATGTCAGGTGCTTTATGGGTCCTAGCACTTGGTGGTAATTTGAATGGGACTTTTAAATCACTATAATTCAACGGTATGACTTCATTGTCAGGTGGTTTTGTGAACACTGTCTTTTCTATGTGTCTTAACCTTGCCTTTAAAATCTCCAACTCTGACTTTTCACTAGAACTGGGTTGGTTAGCTTCTTCTGGTGATTTTGCATTGGTACTGGATTTCTTCTTATTCAATAAGATTGGGTTTCTGGCACTTTGCATATATGGCAAAACCTTTGAAGATGTTTCTAATTTCTGTAATGCTTCAGGATCATACACGCAACTTGCCACTTGTTTTGACTTTATACAATTATTGCATGGCTGACCTTTATCACATTTAACCTTACGTTTCCTACATGGTTCACATACTAAACTTGTTCTTTTTCTTCTTTTGACTTCCCTTCGATCTGTAGACTCTCTTTGATCCATATTAACATTTGATACATCCATGTTGACGATTCTTGATTAAAAAATGATGATCAAAAAACAAAAGGAGAATTTGTCAGAAGTCTTTATAGTGCAATTCGCGGATCTTCCAAGTACGGTAAATGCGAAAATGAAATTTCGGGGTTAGTTAAGGTTGGCCTCACGGCTACCAAATTAGAGGTTAATCTTCCTTTTTCCCCGTATGGGGTGTTAGTGAAGAATTAAGGGATTTTAGTGTAAGAAAATTTTGTCATATATTCCGTATAATTTTCTTTTGTGATTTGGCCTGGTGAGCCTAACTATAAATCATTCTAGTAAGCATTATATATTCTTCTACCTTCTGTTCTACTCTGCCCTTCAGTCTACCCTTCAGTCTGCACATCTCCCCATCAGTCTACCCTTCACTCTACTCCTTCACTCTACTCATCTCCCCTTCAGTCTACCTCCAATCTACTCATCTATTGACCCATAATTACTATCACTAATAATCGACTTATCAGTATCTTCATTATAAATAAAAAATTGTACAAAAATGGTGAAATCCAATCCCAACGTTCCCAAACTACCAGCTAACCAACTAGAGTTTATCACCAAGTAATTCCAACTAACGTCGATCGATAAAATCGAGATTACATAAGTCAAATTACCCAAACAAGCAAAAAGGAAAAACATAAAACTAATACCATCACAACTCTTACGTTGGTAATTTAATAGGATCTGGGGGATTCTTGAACCTAAATAAAGGAAAGCACAAAACCAACCGAAAAATTGGGCTAATGGGTCGAAGATTAATTCAGGTTTATCATCAGGTGGTTTATTATAATTCTTAATGTATGAGATATACCATCCAATTAACCCTGATAAGATGACCAATACTACCATCAACAACTTGAACAAGAAGTTTCTGATGGATCCTTTGTCCTGAGAGCTATTTGGTTCGGGCTCTTCTCTTGATAAAACATGTTCAATAGTATCTCCATCAAATGGATTGGCAGGTGATAAATGAATCAAGTCAGCTTTAGAATCACTTCCATAGTTAAGACACTGCCATAATAATACAATATCAGCCAACGTATAGTATACAGCCAATATGATCATAGTAGGCAAAACTCCTTGTAAGATAGCACCTAACACATTAAAGACATCACCAGCTAACCATAAGATGATGAACATCAACGACAATCCTTCACTGCTTTTTCTGGTGAAATTCTCATATATCTGTGGTGCAAATACAATGATCCAACATGCTATTGATATACTCCCAGTTATACCACTGACAACCTCAGCATTTATGATTATAGGTGGAGGTGGCATTGAAAATGTATGTTCTATTTTCTCACTTTTTCATGCTCATCGGCCTTTGAGTCACGAATGGGGTGGGCCAAGGGGTTTGTGTAGAGGTGGAGGGTGATAGATGTGTGTTTGTGGCAGGAGGGATTTACATTATGGGGGTATATAGGATACTTGGTTATTTAGGAGGTTTATCGTAGTTCATAGGAAATAGAATGGAATTAGGGTTTTAACCCCACATATCGGAATATTGAGCGAGACAATAGCCAAAGAGCAAGGGTCGTATGCGACGAGCTGGTGCTGTTTTAGTACGCTCTTTTAGTACGCTCTTTTAGTAGGGTTTTACTCGTAACTGATTGTACGTAAACCTAGACTAGTATTGGTGTACTGTTGTTTCGTCGCTATCTTTTTTTCTTTTTTTCTTTTTTTTTCTGTTTTGTGAAAACCACATAATCAAAGCTTAAGAACTTCTGAGCTTTACTAGATCAATGAACATAACGAAAAACACAACCTCAAACACAACCAACCCGAAAACCAAATATCATATCTATTATGCATAATATACACTACACCTCCTAATGTCTTCTTGATCTTTTACTCTTTCCAGGTCTTTGTTTCATCTTCTTAGCTGAAAATCCAGAAATATCATTGGATGATTTAGCATCATTCTTTCTTAAGAATCTCTTCTTACCACCATGTCCATACTTAGCGTCTTTGGCTAACCTTTTACCATTTGGCTTATGTCTTTTATTCTCATTATTTCTACGGTCATTTTCTGCGGTGGCTTCTTCTAATGCAATTTGGAACTCATCATCATTACTAAATTCATTATTAGCTTTACGTTTCTTTAATCCTTTGACCTTTTCTAAAGCTTCTTTCTTTTGCTTAGCTCTTTGTTGTAAAGTTTCATGTTGAACCTGTTTACCGAATTTCTTTAATTGTCTTTGTCTTTTAGCTTCTTCACTAGCCTTTTTATTGGCAGCTTCTGTTAATAATTTATTCTTTAATTTATCCATATGTTCATCACTTTTGACCATTTCAGCAAAATAGTCCATTGGTCTTGAGAATGGGATTTTCAACTTCAACAAATTGGTTCTACCTTGTTTTACAGCATCTAATCCTTGTTTATAGAATGCTAATTCTCTTTCGGTATCATCGTAGATATCCTTTATACCTAATTCGGTCTTTTCTTCACTAACTATGGATTGGTGTTCAGCAAAGGAATGCTTAGACCATGGTAAAGCAATACGAGCCAAGGATTCTTTCAAAGCAGCGGTATTGTTGATTGTTAATTTAGTGTGAGGGATTATATCAGCATCTGAATCGACTTCGACATCTGACAATGGGACATCTTCTTCATCTTCATCTTCTTCATCTTCGTCTTCATCTTCTTCGTCATCATCCTCGTCATCATCATCATTCTCCTCCTCATCAAGCTCACTCTCACTCTCACTCTCTGCTAATTTAGTCAAATCTAATCCCTCATCACTCTCATCATCCTCTTCAGCTTCATCATCTATGACCCCTTCTCCAACCTCTTCCTCTTCCTCTTCCTCCTCCTCCTTCTGCAACTTCTTCAACTTTCTTTGCTCTTTCTTAGACAATGCAGAACTTTCATAATCGTCTTTCTTAACCTTCTTAGCCTTACCCTTCTTTGGTGGCTCAATATTAGCTGATTCAAGTACCTTATCAAAAGTAGCTGGCTTTTGAGGCTTGGATCTAGACCTCTCTATATTCTCTAATAACTCATGAGTTTCCAATTGTGGTTTGAATGCTTTCTTAGGGGTAACATTCCCTTTAGTTGTTCCTTTCTTAGCCATGGTAATGAAAATTTTGAGATGAGATTTTTTTGAGATGCGAAGAGCCACCGACCTGCACCGTATCCCGTTCTCTCTCTAACTTGCACTGGCTGCGAATTTTATGGACTTATTCATTATTCATTAGTATTATCCTATTTATTTATGGGCAAGCACGTGACTGCTATATACATTGTGGAGGCCACGTGACTATTATATACGTCGCAGATAATTCCGACTACCGTTGATAATCAACTTGATTAATAAAGGTTTTTCCCGACCCATATCTCCACCATCTACTCAAACAACTATGGACTTGTGTATCATACGATTTAGTTAAAACCTCACCATCCACCCCACTGGTCCTACATATACATCGTTTAAAAGACTTCATATCATCTGAAGTTGGACATGCCATATACGGAGGATGAAAGTAACCTATATCATCAAAATGATGAATTTGCGATTTATCAGCTAAGAGGTTTAAGCCAATGGAATGAACTGGTGCATCCCCCCATCTTTCGTAATGAAATCCTCCTGATTCACTTAGAAACTCAAAGAATGTCATATACTCTTTAGACCTCCAAAAGTTTAAGTTTCCTATTTCGAAATTGGACCAAAAATGACATAAATTATAATCAGATGATGATGGCACTAATGGGACATTATAATTCAAATCAGTTTCGTTTGTGGTTATAAAATCCAAGGAGTTATTCTCATGGAGCATTTCTGGATACTTTTGCATGAATTTTTCGACGGTTGGCCATAACGAAGGAATGGTGTTCTCATAATCATGAATAGCAGTTACAAACCCATAGATCTTATTATTCTCACGTAAAAACTTGAAAGGATCATACTGGAAATCACAAAGATATTCTACATTGGGTTCGACTCTGAAATACCAATCATAGTCAAGTAACTTCTTTTGTCTAAAGAAAAAACCTGAGTTGAAATGACACATATTCCTATACGATCTTAATCCTCCATAGATCACGTTATTGTCTCGAGCTTTTTGAAGTCCTTGTTGTAATTTATCTTCGTCTATATACGCTGGAGGTTCCCAATCGGCTGATGGGATCAATTCATAGAACGTTTCACTACTGGCCATTAGTGAGGTCTTTTCAATAAACTCCTGGGTAAATGGAACCTCGTTCAAAAACACCCATGGATACTTATACTGCTTGTTAAACCTGTCTTCCAACAGTCTCATTGAACTCAAAGCACCTTCTAATTCTTGGTTCCTGACTAGCATTACTAACGTAGCATTTTCTTTACCAATTGGGGCTTTATCTTGATCTGGGAGTTTAAAGTTTATGTATGAATTGGATGATAGTTTTGGACTCTTTTTGGCTATGGAGTGATGATTGGCAATTGGTTTGGATTCGGGTTTGTGGAGGTAGTTGAAGATATAGTAGTAGTAGATTGAGACTATGGCAATGTATATGGGAATCTTCATGGATCTGGATCTTGGTGCGCAGCTGTGGTGAGAAGTTAGTGAGAAGTTAGTGAGATGCGGTTTGGAAGTTAGTGAGAGACCGTGTTGGAGATGGGCCTGAATTCATTAATTATATAAAAACCCCTTAAAACCTTTATCAGTCAAGGCTGTCTGCCAGCCTATGCTCATGGTTTCGTAAATATGGCACCTGTACCCTCTTCTTAGGATCATACCATTGCTGACTAGTAGTTATACCGGGCTGTGTATTAATCCCCGAAACTATAGTATATGTAGCAGGTTGAGTAATTGTATATTGAACATTAGCTTGAGATTCAAATGTCTTAAACGCCTTAGTTTTAATTTTAGTAAGCGTATTACTCCATCTCTCAGTCTTCCAAGTCTTTCCAATTTGGGGTATCATAGGTGCATATCTGATATCACCAGTTTGTGACTCTGGTGGGACTGTAAAAGAAGCCAGATCAATTGATGAAGTTGAGGATTCCTCTGGATTACCTGTAATAGGATAAGGAGGTGGCTCCATGGACCCCCATGTTAGTTTTGTACTATTATTCATATTGTTCAAATAAAACCTCGTACTATAATGAATGTTGAACAGATCTCCAAACATTGAAACAATTTGTAAGTAATATAACCCGTCACTAGTGAATGAATTATTAGTGCTGAACTCATACAGCCAATTCTCTTTGCCTTCAACACCTTCAACTTCAAAGTCATTAATAGTCAAACCATCAGTTAAGGTGTTTATAAGAATGATATCATCATTAGGGCCAGTACATACAGAAACCGTCATATTAACAATATCCTTTACAGAAGGAGCATTGATGTCGTTTATAAGAACCAAAGGGATTTTCACTTCATTTTCAGTTGCATTGATAATTTGATGCTCTTTGGGGTATAATAGGACAAGATCTCCTAATACAACAGTGAACAATAATAAAAGGAAAATTATGTTCATTAGACTTAAGCATGAACAAAAGATTAGAGGTTGTGAAATTTGATTTATTTAGTATTTAAATTAACTTTGATATGTTGCAGGATTTTGCATATTTTGCAACCAAACAAGCATGAATATACGAGGGTGCATAATAAGAAGACTGAATTTGGAAGGTTAAACCCGTTTGAACCGGTAGGAATACATTGAAACACCCACTTATAGAAGATCATCAAATAATAGAACAATTTCAATATTTTCTGAAATCATTCATTTTGTGTTGTACCGGTTTAGCACTTCAATGATTGGATATTTTGAACAATTCTAGCAATCCCATAAATCCAACCAACTGAAACAAACTCACAGTTCCAACAAACATAACCTTAAACCCAATACTCGTATCATCCCATACCAAACCCCCTAAACCCCACCCTAACTCTTAAACCAGGTTTTACCCTATCCTTATAAACCCACCTGCAAATTACCCCGGCCACGACCACCGCACAACCAATGAGAATCATTTTGAATAATCGTAATGAGAATAGTGAGAATAGTGAGAATAAAAGTTTTCAAGTAAAGGTTTAAATCTCATAATAACAAACAGTTACAATGCTTAGAATTAAGAACTTTAAGCAAAGTATCCGTTCATTGGCTACCATTGCCGACGAAGCAGCCAACCCTGCTAGAATATATGGAGGATTAAAAGACCAAGATCGTATATTTCAAAATGTTTATGGTAAATACGGACATGATTTGAAATCAGCAGAAAAAATGGGGGATTGGTACAAAACCAAGGAAATCATATTGAAAGGTGATAAATGGATTATAGACGAAATGAAGAAATCTGGTTTAAGAGGTAGAGGTGGTGCTGGATTCCCATCAGGGTTAAAATGGTCATTTATGAATCCACCAGGTTGGGAAAAAAATTTGGGGCCACGTTATTTGGTGGTTAATGCTGATGAAGGTGAACCTGGTACCTGTAAAGATCGTGAAATCATTAGAAAAGATCCTCATAAATTAGTTGAAGGTTGTTTATTAGCAGGTAGAGCCATGAATGCTACTGCAGCTTATATTTATATCAGAGGTGAATTTTATAATGAAGCTGTTATCTTACAAAATGCCATCAATGAAGCTTATAAGGCAGGATACTTAGGTAAAGATGCTTGTGGATCAGGTTATGGGTTCGATGTTTATATCCATCGTGGTATGGGAGCTTATGTTTGTGGTGAAGAAACCGCTTTAATTGAATCAATTGAAGGTAAAGCTGGTAAACCAAGATTAAAGCCTCCATTCCCAGCTGGTGTTGGGTTATTTGGTAGACCAACTACTGTAGCTAATGTTGAAACTGTTTCAGTAGCTCCAACAATTTTAAGAAGAGGTGGTGATTGGTTTGCATCATTTGGTAGAAAAGGTAATAGTGGTACCAAATTATATTGTATATCCGGACACATTAATGAACCAGTTACAGTTGAAGAAGAAATGTCGATTCCTTTAAAAGAATTATTAGAAAAACATTGTGGTGGAGTTAAAGGTGGATGGGATAATTTATTAGGAGTTATTCCTGGTGGATCATCAGTGCCAATTATGCCAAGACCAGTTTGTGATGATATTTTAATGGATTATGATGCTTTAAGAGAAGTTGGTTCCGGGTTAGGTACGGCTGCTGTTATTGTCATGAACAAACAAACTGATATCATTAGAGCCATTCAAAGATTTGCTTCATTTTATAAACATGAATCTTGTGGTCAATGTACACCATGTAGAGAAGGTACAACTTGGTTGAATAGAATGATGGATAGATTTGTTACTGGACAAGCCAAAGAAAGTGAAATCGATATGATATTCGAATTAACTAAAGAAATCGAAGGTCATACCATTTGTGCTTTAGGTGATGCCGCAGCTTGGCCAGTTCAAGGGTTAATTAAATCTTTCAGACCAGTAATGGTTGATAGAATAAATCAATTCAATAACAAACATCCTGATGTAGGATATGGTGGTTGGGTTAAAGATGGTAAAGTCAGTGACGGAAAAGTCATTCATAATCCATTACCAGCACATCATTAAAAAAAGAATCAATCACTGGAGTTAGTCTCATTATAGTGTGTATTTTATTTGCATAGATATTTATAGTTAAGTCTCTAGGTATGGCTCTAAAATGGTACGATTTACGCGGTGGCATGCATGCATTACCGCATTGGCTCCAGATCTGTCGCATTGTTGGTTTAAATAGGATGATGAGCTATTTATAGAATCAAAATAAATCAAAAATTCATTCCAATATGAATCATTCTCTTGATAGTATGCGTGTTATGTAAGCATTCCTTAACCACTATTTTTCATCATAAATCTTCAGTTGATCTGATACTTAGTGACCCTGCGCATCTTCGGAGTTTGTGAGAAATTTTCAAACAACGCAATGAAGTTAAACTCATTAATCTTGATAGGTTCAGCTTCATTACATCTTGTCAATGTTGTTGGTGATGCCGTTACAGGTGAAATCAATCAAATATCCAATGTAGGCAGTGGTAAAGCAGCAGATACCCCGGATGGAATCAAATTCACTGATATCAATTTCAATGAAGGTAAATCAAATACTAAATTAGGGGTTCATGAATTAGAAGATGCTGATAACGAACCAAGCCCAAACCATATCAAAAGACCTCATGATCCATATACGTCTTCTCAGGATGAGTCACAAACCCAAGCATTGGAAAACCAACCCTGGGACTCCTTCATTATGTCGATTTCCATGATTATAGTATCAGAAATTGGTGATAAAACGTTCCTTATAGCAGCATTAATGGCCATGAGGTATTCCAGGGTCGTTGTGTTTGCAGCAGCATTCTCGTCATTGGTGGTCATGACAGTTTTGTCGGGAATTGTGGGCCATACATTACCAAGCTTACTTTCAAAAAGAATTACTCAATTTTTAGCATCAGGACTTTTCATTGTGTTTGGGTATAAATTACTTAAGGAAGGACTTGAGATGTCAAAAGACGTGGGAGTTGACGAAGAATTGGCTGAAGTTGAACAAGAGATCAAAGCCAATGATTTAAATAATCAAATGAACTCATTAGAAGGTGGTGATACCATGACACCCAAATCCAATACAAATCCATGGTATGTCCAGTTTGGCCAACAAGTTAAAGACTTGGCCAGTTTTGTGCTTTCACCAATCTTTATTCAAGTGTTTGTCATGACCTTCCTTGGTGAATGGGGTGATAGATCACAAATCGCCACCATTGCATTGGCTGCTGGTAGTGATTATTGGTACGTTATACTTGGTGCTATTTTAGGTCATGGATTCTGTACTTTAGCGGCTTGTATTGGTGGTAAATTATTGGCGAAGAAGATAAGTATGAGAAATGTTACATTAGGTGGTGCTTTATCGTTTTTGGTGTTTGCAATTTTATACTTTTATGAAGCATATTTTAACCTTGGTTAGCCCACACAAACGAATAAGTTTATAGACGAGTACGATAGTATTATACATTTGATTTTGCTATACACATCTCTTGAAGTCTATTTAAGGCCAGCTCTTCATGGCCAGGTCTAGCTCTTTAAGGCCAGGTCTATTCCAAACTACCCTGGTGTATGAACTTCAAAACATTATTGGCATTCAACGGTTTCTTACCCTTGGTTATATTGAACTCAAAATCTTGTTTGGTTCTCTCTGAGTCTTTCTTCTGCTGAGATTCAATCTGGCCCTGGTCAGTCTCTAAGTATTCCAATTCTTTTGTGGAGAGGAATCCGTTGAACTGGAATTCTCCTATCAAACTTTGGATTTTACTCAAACACCATTGACAGAATTCATCATCGATTTCTCCATTTATATTCAACAGTTTCGATTTCTCTATAGCTTCATCAATCCAATTTTCAACTTCCGGAGTTGGTTTCTTCCTTAACAATGTTGTCAATAACCCTTCTTGCTGGGTGGTAGGAAATGACGGCAATGGGTAGACATTTGAGTTCTTTAAAGTCTGTTGATCATTTTCTAGTATGTTCGTTATTGAATGAAGTTGAGTTATTAAAACGTGGAATTGCGATTGGAATTGTCCATAGGTCGGTAGTTTTGAAAGGTCTTGGTTTCTGTTGGCGTAGGTGATTTGGTCGGCGAGTTTTCTTAACGATATATGGACTTGGTTTAGACGGTTTCTTAAAGATTCAAGGGAGTCCATGGCGATCAGTGGTAGTGTGAGTAGTGTGAGACGGTGCGAGAAGATGGTGGGAGAGTGCGATACAGGTAGGTGAATAGCTTCCATTATTTCTATCCATAACAAATCAGGTGACAGATCACACCTCATTCAAGTTCAAATTATTCATATAGTCACTAACACAGTAAATAACTCACAGCACAATTCACACCCATAAATCACACCCATAAATCACACCCATAATCCACCCCAGAGACCCGTACACATTTAGTATACACTATGATACGTAAGAACTTTAGTCTATCAGCAGAACTAAGAAAATCCGAATCCAAAAAACAACAAAAGATCCAAAATCGTCAGAAGTACAATCACAGCCTAAACAAACTCACCAAAGCCGATCCAATCAAATTGTACTACAAACTTCAAAAGGCTAAGAACACTCAAGATGATTCAAAACGTCACAAAGAATATGTGAAATCCTTAGAATCAGATTGGGATTTCATCATCAGCAACAAGTTACACAAAGAGAAGTTGGATCCATTTCTAGCCAAGATCAACAACCAAGAACAAGAAAAGAAAAAGCAAGAATCAAAAAACCAGGGCCCTAAGTCTGTATATTATAACCCCGAACTTAATCCACTAGGGATAGTACCAAAAAAGGAATCAGTACCGTATCGTATAACGTCGACTATACGGAACTACACCAAGCCACTCCATCCCCAAGATACGAAGAAGTATAAGGAAGATCCTAAGATAAAAGAACTTGGCATTAGACCACCTGGTGAACAGAAACCAAGGTTCTACAAGAGAGTGAATTTTGCTACAACGACTTTGCTGCTGGAGACTATGGGTTAAGCGTACACGGGATTCACTGCGACATACGTCTAATATTCATTATATACATTATATACATTCTATTTACAGGTTAATAAATAAGGCAATACTTGAAGCTCTCGGGACTAAGATACACCCGGAACATTAATAAGCACCAACCCAGCACCAAACTCCATTCTTCTATGACACAACCCACTACGATAACAACTTAACAACAATCTCCCAAGTCCCAAACATAATTATTGAATTTGGCACTGTTCTCAATAAATGCGGAGTTAACCCACCATACATACTGGCAAATCCTTCCTCCTTTATTACCAACTTGAAGGTTTGAAATAAACCCGTGTATTTCGGTTTTCCAGTCGACTCCAAAGGTGCTTGTCTTAATCTTGTTCTAACAACTTCATGGGGGTATGTTATCAAACTTGCAACAAATTTTGCAGCCCCTGCAGCTCCTGATCTTGCTGACCATTCTAGCACATGGTCTTTTGTGGTTTTAGTTTGGGGATTCTTGTTGGATCGTTTGCTTATAAATGACTTCATTTGTTCATAAAGAACCCATTGTAAAGTTGATTCAACTCCTCCTAAATATGATGCAGTCAAACCTCTATATAAACTTGTTATACCTTCATGCTTGACAACTTGTTTCAAACAATCCCATGAGCTTTTATAATGTTTACCTCTTGCTTTGTCCAATTGCAATCTTGTTTTAATCAACCAAATTGGATTTGTGGCAGTTGATGTTACAATTCCAGCATTAATCCCTGCTAATAAATGGATCCAAGTTGCTTCTTGATTGTTATTAAAGTTTGATGATATGATTTCTTTGGTAGCACCATAGGTGAAAAAGTTGATAGATCTGGCTGGGATAACTCCAACTAAATTTGGTCCTAACCCTCTAAATAATGCTTTGAATCCTTCGTTATCATAGATCCCTCTTATTACACTACCAGTTTCTTTGAAATGCTGGAAAGATCTTAAAATAAAGTTAGACGATTTGGGTGATTTGTTATAAACATCACGGTACACATCAGATTGAAGTCTGGTCTTGACCACATCTAATGGACTTGTCAATATGGCACCAGTCATACCACCTATACCACCCGCCACAAAATGTACCCACTTTTTTGATTGTGGCTTCGATTCTAGCTGAACCTGGGGTTGTTCGAATTCCCTACTCAACACGGACTTTTCATCCAGTACCAAGTAGTTATATGATTCTTCAGCATCTTTTTCGAGCTGTTTTAATCGCTCTATCTTAGGATCCATCTTGAAAAATTTGCGATGAGTTTGTGCGACTTATCATGAACACAAACCCAAATCTTCAATATGAGGTACACCAAATACGAACAATTGACCTCCAACTGTCAGTCACAGTTAATTGAAGTGTTGATGCTTTGATGTGGTTTACCTTACTAAACGGGCCGGAACCATTATAACGAAGTTTATTTACACATCGGCAATCCGACATGTCACATAATGAAATCTCATTAGTAACGCAACTTTAACCTGGCCCACAAACTTTACCAACTCAATTTGACACCATAATTGGAATTAGTTGCTACATCCTATTTACAACCACAAAACCTGTTGTAAGTGTAAATATAGATGTCGATTTTTATGCATAGGCTGTTTACGACCCGGGTCACTGCATCTAATAAAATTGGAGATCAATGGTTTTGGTTCGGTTGGATTTCCCTCAATTGAGTTGATCCTAACTGACAGTTATCAACTACTGTACTACTACGTATTCGAATCAAATCGGTATAAAGCCACAATACCCGAAGGTAGGCGTTCAGTATAACAAGAATAGCTGTGAACTATGGCTTATGAAATTGTCTAGGTTCCAGCATTGTTGTTTTAAACTTTAAGTGCCGAGCTGACATATGGACTAGGGGATAGGGACGCATCAGGGCTCAGATTTTGACGTAAATCCACAACCTTTTAGTCTTCTGTACATGGATTCACAGGGTCAATTCTCAAAGTTTATAATTACAATTGGACGTTTATTTGTTAGGTGGAATTGCGTGCATTGTTATCCAATTGTGTGTAACCATGGATATAATCCGAACCACCACTATTGACAGGTTCACATGTTCATAATCATGGAATATGAGGGTTTTAAAGTTGAATCCATATATATCCAATAACTATATAAACCCATGAAGTTTCCTTGGATTTTGGTTTTATCATTCAATCTTAGCAATCTTTCATTTGGCTGCAAAACGAAAACAAAAGTTATATTAAAAAATGTTATCTCAATTCACTTCTAAAGCTTACTACTTAATGGCCTTGACCTTAGTATTAGGATTCACTGAATCATCAGTTATTCCAAACACTAATGATGCCGGATTCAGTAAAAGAGGAGATGGTGTGATTTCCTTAGACTTCTCAGTCAGTAGACAACAATTCAAAAAGTTAAACAGCACTATCTCAAAGAGAGGTGATTACCCAGAAACCTTATACAACAAGGGTAGTTACTATATTGCTGATGTTTATGTTGGATCCAATTCCCAAAAAGTTAGTGTTGATATCGATACTGGATCATCTGATTTATGGGTGGTTGATACTCAAAGTGGTGTAGACCCTAAATATGGTGCATATGATAAATCAGCATCTTCAAGTTATCAATACGTTGCCCCAGGGTTTGGTATTGGATATGTCGACGGATCATCTGCTTCAGGTGACTGGGTTAAAGATACTGTTATTTTAGGATCCAAGAATGGTCCAAAACTTAAGAACCAAGAATTCGGTGATGCTACTAAAACTTCTATCACTTATGGAGTTTTTGGTATTGGTTTACAAGCATTAGAATCTAATTATGATCAATATTCTAATGTTCCAATCGCTTTAAAAGAACAAGGTTATATTTCCAAAGTTGCTTATTCACTTTACTTAGGTACAGACGATGCTTCATCTGGTACTGTTTTATTTGGTGGTATTGATCATGCTAAATATAGTGGAAATTTAGTTTCACTTCCAGTTACTTCTGATAGTAGATTAAACGTTGATGCTCAATCTGCTACCATTAACGGTCAAAACATTGATGTTGGTATTAGTGCCACTTTAGATTCAGGATCAACCATTTCCTATTTATCATCAGAAGTTGTTGGTAATCTTGCTCCAGCAGCTGGTGCCACTCACTATGATAGTGATTTTGATTTCTGGTACTTTGACGATGCTAGTCAAGCTACTGATGTTACCATTAACTTTGATGGTATCTCAATTACTATCCCAGCTAAAGATACCGTTGGACCAATCTATGACAACGAAGGTAATCTTATTCAACCATATGGATTCCTTATTCAAAGTAATGATGCTTACCCAACTTTAGGTGATAACTTCATTAGAAATGCTTACGTTGTTTATGACTTAGAGGACAAGAAGATTTCTTTAGCTCCAGTTAAATTTAGTTCATCCACTAACGTCAGTCCAATCCAATAGGTATTGGTATATGGTAGATCTGTGTAGACATTAGTCGTTGTTTCGTAGCAAATTGATTTTGCTTAAATGTATGGAATTGTTTTGTGACACATTTTTAGTCTCTGGCGTTTTTACATTCCGCTTTGGAGTACGACGCTTAACTATGTACACTCTTATCGAAGAGATTTGAGATTTGAAATGAGGCCGAAAATAGTAAGATTTGGAGCCCGGGTTAATAGCGTTATCGATGCGTTATCAGAACGCATTCGATATTTGAAATATGTGGCTATAAATAGAATGAAATTTAATGAACGAATTTTTAGTGATAAGGAATGCTACCATTCACACATCATATGACCTGGCTGTTTGTGGTACTTAGGAGAACTTAATAGCTTAGTGCTAGTAAGTATGCAGTACTAATAGCCTGGACTTCTCACATCCAAATGTAACAAATCCCAATGTTCTCGACCAACTGCAAATCATGCAAGTCTAAACGGCTTGATGCAGTTTTAGACGGTTTTGTACTCAACGTACTTGAATAGGAGAACGAATGATACATATTTCCATGAAATTGTGTAGCTAATGGTTTATCATGCCGTGTGAGACTATGGCAGATCAATTCATTCGAGCTGATTGTGTTATTACGTACAACAATAGGACGCATTGGGACTTGTGGCAAGTAAGTCTAAGCAATGTTGGGGTCGTTTGACAGGTTAAAAAAAAGTATATTAAAAATAGAAATTGGATGCATTTGCTGTGCTTGAATTTGGATCATCATGCATTCTGAACATGTACAGTTACGCAGTTCTAGAAAGTCAAGCAGTCATAGAAAGTCATCAAGTAAATAAGACAATTAACCATGGGTCCATACTAATGAAATGGAAGATCGTCGACTTTAGAAGATCACGTGACTGACACAATAATGAAGCCTAGGATGTATTCGAAAATAAGTGTTGGGCATTATAAGGTTTGATGGGACACGAATGCAGGGTCTCTGTTTGGTGCCCTGCCTGGTTTGAAGTGACGGGTGATAGGGGTCAAGAGTATCAATAAATGCCCGTTACCGGTAGATCCCAGAAGTACCTCGAAATATATATACAGGTACTTAATCTTACACCAAACCTACTTCAATGTCTTTATAAAATTATCCAAATTGTACTCTTCTTCATATTGGTTTTCATCCCATAAATCACCTAATTCTCCAACAGCATCAGCAGCTTTTCCACTCAATCCACCAGCAATATCATTGGAAACTTCATCATCCTTCTTGTCTTCATCTTCCACTATCTTATTGGAATTTTCATCAATATCAAACAAGTCCAATAATTGATTTGTATCCATTGATGCTAATCCAACATTTTGTTGATTAACAATAGTCGATGCAATATTCATTTTAAACTTCTGCAATCCCATGATTTTCTCTTCTAAAGTATTAGATGTGATTAATCTATAAACATTAACCACTTTTTTCTGTCCTAATCTATGGGCTCTGTCCATTGCTTGTAAATCGTTCATTGGATTCCAATCATGTTCAACGAATATAACAGTATCAGCCCCTGTTAAATTTAATCCTAACCCTCCAACTTTTGTAGTTAATAATAAAAGATCAATTGATGGATCTTCATTAAACTTTCTAACGATTTTTTGACGATCTCTTGGGTCAGTTGATCCGTCTAGTCTCATATAAGTAACTGATGGTAAGTATTTCTTTAATAAGTCATTTTCAACAATGTCCAACATATCTTTTAATTGACAGAAAACTAAAGCTCTATGTTCAGATATGACTCCTTCACTACTTATCATCTCTTTCTTCTTATTTGGTTCAATATCATAAGTACCAATTCCACATTCTAATAATAAATTCTTTAATGATAATAACTTTGGAGAATGTTCAATATCATTAATTTTTGAATGCTTATTATCCAATTGAGTTTTGATTTCTTGAAATTTAGGATGTTTCAGTGTTAAAACTAAGGATGGATGATTACATAATTTCCTCATATATTGTAAAGCTTGGAATACATGGGTTTTATTCTCTTGACTTTCTTCGCTTATACCTTCACTGATACCTTTTTCAATGGTAGATTTTTGTTTTACGGCAAAATCTTTATACAATTGACGTTGTAAGGGACTTAATTCACAATAATAATCTTGAATGATCTTTGGTGGTAAATCTGATAACACTTCTTCTTTTAATCTTCTTAACATAAATGGCAAAACTTGTTTATGTAACGATTCTAAAGCTAAAGCTCCCTTTTCTTGCTCTTTTGATGATGTCTTACTATTTCTACTTGCAGCTATAGGTTTGGCAAACTTCTCATTAAATACATTTTCATTACCTAAAAATCCTGGCATTAAAAAGTCGAATAATGACCATAATTCTAAGACATTATTTTGAATTGGAGTTCCTGATAAGATCAAACGATGTTCAGCTTTGATTTCTTTGACTGATTTTGTTAATTTAGATTTGGAATTTTTAATGATATGACCTTCATCTAACACACAATAATTGAAATTGAGGTTCTTCAAGATCTCAACGTCATTTCTACAAACATCATAAGATGTCACAATTATATCAACCTTATCCAACTTAGATCTTAATGTTGATCTTATACTTGGAGCTCCAGCATAAACAAGAACCGATAAAAATGGTGAATATTGATTCAATTCTTGTTCCCAATGTCCTGTAACTGATGGTGGACATACAACTAGAGATGGTAACTTTCTGAATTCTTTTGAGCCTGTTTTCTTGAAATTTTCATCTCTTAAATAATGATCCGATGAAATTATACAAATGGTTTGTAAAGTCTTACCTAATCCCATATCATCACATAAAATCCCATGTAAATGATATTTATTCAAGAAATGTAACCAATTAACCCCATCTTGTTGATACTTACGTAATGTTGCCTTTATACTAACTGGTAAATTAAAAGGTTTGATCTTAGTTGGATCCATCATTTGTTGGATAAAATCACGTTCACGATCTCTACCTTCTAATAAATCTTGTGGCATATCTGGAGGATCAGGAATACCTGCTTCTAAAGGTACTAATTTAATAATTGATGCAAATGTAGTTGTAGCTAAAATTCTAACATCTCCATCATTATCACTCATTCTTCCTAATACTGGGACAATCAAAAATACAACATAGGGTAAAATATTTGATCCCATAGTATTAGATAAATGATAAATCGTTTCTATTGCTCCTTGACGTTCTTTTAATTCTCCTGCATTACTCAACATTGGTAAAATCTTCTTTATAAGGAAGGTAAAACCAGGAATTGGACATATTGATGTAATAGTTGCAAAACATTTAGCAGTAGAATATCTGAAGATCGATAATTCTGATGTAAATCCTGGAAGAAGAAGGTCTAAATGATCTATAATTTCTTCACTTAAATTCTTGTTCATTTTAGGTAATAATGCACGAAGTATACCTAATCCATCCACAATACTTTGACCTAGATTTTCATTAATCAACTCATCAATTGGTTTAGTTAAAAGTTTTAATGGCTCCAACATTAATTCCTTTAATTTTGGAATCTCCTGGAATAAATTGTCTTGATAAGTTCCTAAAATATTTTCAAATGAAACTAATGCACCATTTCTCTTGATTCTTGCATCGTGTACTTGTTTTTCATGACTTGCTATATCTGAAGGGTCAGTTTTCAGTTCTTCTTTCCTTAAACTTAATACGTTGGTGGTGTAATGTAAGTTGTGTTGAAATTCAGGTACTTCCGACGTATCAACACATAAGAACCCACATAAGTTCTTAATGATTTTATCACCAACATTTTTCTTACCAATTTTGTATAATTGATAAATAAGTTGAGAAATAGCTCTGGCTGACCTTGCTTGAAGTAATGATGATTCTTCCTGCTTAACACTATCCATTAACGATCTTATAATAGGGTTCAATTTCTTAGGTATGCCATCGACTTCTAATACTATTGATGCATATGTTGAAAGGATACTCAAAGTCCTATTATTCTTGGAGTGTTGGCAATCATCTATTGATGAACTTACTCTCGATTTAGCATCTTCTAAAGCACTAATAGATGCCATTTTATATGTAGGTGATAATGTCTTAAGTAATTTTGGATAGGTCTCATCCAAAAGCTTTTGACCGTTTTCAATTCCAAACGCGTTTGGTCCAGCTTCAGCTTCTCCTTGAACAATGATTGGTAATTGTGGGATCTTGTTGGAAGAGATTTTTCCTTGTCCAACAAATACATCAAATAATTGCATACAATTATTTCTTAACGCTTTTAAAGTTGGTACAAGTTCTCTATAATTAGGTAAGGTTTCAGGTTCTCCGAGGATTTTGACAATATCATCGAGGAATAAATCTTTAACTATTGGGGGTATCGCTTTTTCATCTTGATTTAATGCTGATGTGAACTCTTGTAAAATTATTCCACTGTATAATCTTGGGGAAGAGTGTTTGGATTTGTAATAATTTCCTAAAGTGTTTAATATTGTGGCTAAGAATTCTTGATTGGAGATGATAGCTAAAGTTTCACCAAATGCTTTGGCAGATGCGGTCCTTGTTCGTATGAAAACATCATAACCAATCAATAAAACATCACCTCTATAAATTGGAGCATCAATATTAACTTTCAAATCTTCCAAAGGAATATCCGGTTCCGGTTCAACTTTACGCTTACGCTTACCGTTGTTGTTTACACGATTTTCGATATCTTCCTCATACTCCGATGCTGAATTTCTACGAGAATCGTTGCCAACCATTTTACCAGATGGACGCATTATAAGATTAGTATTCATGTGATAATTATGTCTCGCTATTCCAATTGGAGTCATGATCAAACTTAAAAGTGGAGAATAATTAGATGAAAAGATTTCATCAATTTGAAGGGTTTCATTGGTGGAGATCTCTTGTATTATCTTTGTGTACACCAAACTTGATAATTTCAAAACTTCATCATTTTGTTCAACTAATAAGTTTTGAAAGATTAATCTTAATGTTTTGTCATTGATCCAACGTTTAGTCATAGAACTTGATATTGATAAAAATTCTAAAATAGTCTTTAAAACACTCTTACGAACATTTACAATGGAATGTCTCAAAAATGGGTAAAGTCTTGGTACTAGATTCTCAAAACTCCAATTGGAATCAGATGATTGTTTTTCCATGATGTCAATAACTTCATGATGTGTAGATAATCTAGATAGTAAATCCATCACTGATCCAATTGATGCTGATAAATCATCTCTTAAATTGATTAAACAATCCCAAATTGTTCTTAGAAGACTTTGAATGAGATCACGTTTATAAGTTATGAATTCATTAACTATTGGAGTTAATGTTAATGCTGATACAGACTGTACATCATCATCAGATTCTTGTAATCCAGTTAAAACCATTGATACAATGTCATCTAGTAATTCAGGATTTGAAGTTAAAACCTCAGTACGAACACTAACAAAATATCTTAATCCTAACATTCCACCATGTTTTGCTTCCCAACATTTAGGGTTATAACCTTCTTGTGAAACCAATTTATGTAAAGCATTGAAAGTTTTCAATAAACAATTATGATCTAAATGAATTAATAATGCTGCTAAAGCTTGAGCTCCCAGTTCACGAACTGGTGCCACTACGGTATCACTAACATAATCACCAAATCTATCTAATGCAAATAATGTACATAATCTAACGGCTAGATCTTCTAAAATTCGATTATTGTTTTGAACATTTTGCTCATACTCGTTAAGTTTAATCTTACCAGCAGATTTCCCATGTTTTTTAATCAATTCTCTTAAACCAAGACATGCACCATGACGAATTTCCCATTTATCATCAAATAAATCGTCGACTAATAATTCAAAAACTCCTTGAAACTCCCAAACTAATCCAGCAACTTTAGAATGTTGATTTAAAATCGGCGATAATTCATTGACTTTAGTTTCAAGTACTAATTTTTCTCCCCCTTGTTGACTAGTTAAATCGAAATTCATTTCATCTTTTGAGTCTTCACTTAAGTTATTAGGATCTTGCAACATTTTTGTCGATATAGAACTCTTACTTAAGTCTATTGGTTTATTCTTAAATCCAGCCTTAGCATTAACTTTTGCTCTTCTCTTCTGCATTGCTTTCAATCTGGCATTGGTAACTGGTTTATCTTGTGCTTTGGGTAATTCTGATTTGACCTCTTCCTTTACTTTTGAAACGGGTTCATTTTCAGCATCTAACTCGGCCTTTATCTGATCAGTTTTTACTTTTATCGAGTTGTTAGTTTTATGACGTTTGAATTTACTTAATAACGATATTCCTCCAGTATTGATTTCATCGTCTTCATGGTCTATTGATGAATCGTTTATGTCATTGATGTTCGATGCCAAAAGTTTCTTATTACTCTTTAGTATCTCTATAAGGTCCCAATTCTCAAAATTTACAAGATTCACAAGATTATCGTTAATTTTAGCCAATTCTTTGTTTTGTTCTATTTTGAATTCATCTAAAGATTCAAGCCCTGGTTCTGTTTTAATTACTGGTTCTGTTTTTATTCCTGGCTCGGTTTTTATTACTGGTACAGTTTGTTCTGATTCTGGCAGTTCTGATTCAGTTTTTATTGGATCGACTTCCATTGATGTTGGATTTGTGTCGGCGGCTAATACATCGTTCTCGTGTTTTATTTCACCATTATTTTCACGCTTTATATCTGTTTGATCGTGATCCTCTTGCTTGACGTCTTCTTCATTGGGATCCCATACATTAGAATGATTCACAATGTTACCAAATGCTCTCGCTGCCGCTGTCCTAGTTTCCCACTTGGTTGATTTTAGAAACGGATAAACCCTTCCCAATAAATTGAGGGTCTCTTCAGGATGACCTTTGGCTAAGTCAGATAATTGATCGGCTGCAGTATTCCTTATAAATGGGGTTGACCCCGTTTCTAACAACACTACTAAACGATCCAATCTTGACATTTGGTTGGTGTACGATGTTTGAAATCTCATTTTCTGGGAATTCACAGAGGTATTTAAATGAAGTTTTATGGTAGGGACACGTAGTGCATTTTTATATATATAATTTGAGATTCCCACTTTTTTGTCTCGAAGAAGGCTCAGTAGAATAGACAGAGTAGACGAGATTGGAGAGGACTAGACTAGACTAGAGAGGACTTTTAGGGTAAGAAAACAATTGATTATGATTTGATCATACTATGCAGTATCTTATTTACTATTTACCGGAGCAATGCATCACCGATTCATACTATATAGTAGCCTCGACACTAAGTAAATTTCTTCTCTCTTTGTTCTCTGACTTCTTTCTTCATTTCATTAATCTCCTTACTTCCGGTATTATATGAAACATTAGTGTCTTGATTCATTGGATTCAAAGGACTTTTTTGGAACTCCTTATACAACAAATTCTTGACCTGTTGTAATCTCAACCCAGGATTCTCTTTCCTGACTTCAGGTAATCTTGTCTGTTCAAATTCTGCATATGCAGCTTTAACTCTTCTTTCAGGATGTTTGTCGAAATCTTTATGTTGTAAACCACCATCTTGAGAAGTTGCTAAAGTCAAAGCTTCTAAAGCATTGTCAATTCCACTAGCTTTAAATTCTGGTTTGTCACTATTGAAATCAAGGAAATCATCGATTTTCCCAGTCTTCTTAGCGGCAATTTTAGCAGCTCCTCTTTGTTTATTGTTTTGAGGTTTTGCTGGCATTGACTCTTCTTCAGCTTTTAATAAGGCATCTCTTTCAGCTTTTTTTCTGGCCGCTTCTTCTTTCTTGAATTGTTCATCTTCTTTCTTTTTATTACCCTTTTTAGAACCTTGATCCCATTTTGATGATTCTTCTGCTTCTAATGCATTGGCTGCATCTTGCTTTTTTTTATTTGCTTGTTCTGCTTTTCTTGCATTACCTGCAGCTTTTTTACTATTCTCTCCTGTCTTTTTTGCCATAGTAAATTGTCCGATTCGCAAATTGGTGAGGGAGGTTTGGACTGTTGCAAAATTTGAACGAGAAGTACAAACACGAAGAATTGTTCTGCATTAAGAATTGGAGAGAGATCGACCACAAACACAGAAACGAACCAAAGAGAAAAAGGAACCACAAACACGAAAGGGAACACAAACACAAAAACGACCCAAGAGAAAAAACAATCTTACATAACTATAAAGTTGCAAAATTTACAACTTTGGCTTAAAAACAATTCTACCCCTAACTTTCCCCTTATCCAACTCCTCTAAATAATGTGCAACTTCATCTAACCTCTTAACAACATAAGTCGGATTGATTTTACCCAACTGTACCCATTTCAAAGCATCTTGTTGGTTAGCAGCTGTACCCCCAAAAGTAAAATACACAGTAGCATTTCTTCTAGCCATTTCATAGTTGTAAACGTCTAATTTGAAATTTCCTAATCCAATCATTACGATACTACCACGAACTGCAACGAAAGTTTGGGCTAATGCTACAGTTTGTCTATAACCACAGAAATCAAAAATAGCTTCAAAAGTTCCTGGTTGATGTTGGACTTGCTTTTCCATATCAGGAATAAACTCATCAGCTCCTAACTTCAAAGATAATTCCTCAACGGCAGCGTTTTTATCGGTAGTTACAATGTAAACCCCATAGTTCTTTAAGATTTGAACTGCACATAATCCTAAACCACCTTGTCCGATAACCAAGACTTTTCTACCTGGCTGTAATTGATGTTTAACCTTTTCAACAGCATGAAATGGTGTAAGTACTGAATCAGTAGTAACGGCAGCAGCTTCATAACTGACCCCATCCGGAATTTCAATTAAGGTTCTTAAATTACTTACAAGTAAATATTCCTGCCACCCACCATCTCTATTTAAACCATAGGCTGATTCATTGTTACCAACACAACTGTTATCATTACCCACCCTACAATTGTCACAAACCCCACAACTATCACATATAGTCAAACAGAACCTCTTCCCAAGACTGTATGTGTCGTTGTCCTTCAATGAATCACCAACTGCTACGATCTGACCAGCAATTTCATGTCCCATCACAAACTTTTCATTGATGTTTGGTAACCTCATAATATTCAAATCACTATGACATAATCCAGCAGCTTCAATTTTCAATAACACTTCCGCTCCTTTAGGGGTAGGAACTGGCAAGTCGTCAAATTTGACAATTGTCTTATTGCCTTCTAAATAGCCATATCCTGTTTGGGTTTTTGGTAAGTTGGTCATTGAGTTAAAGATGAGTCTCGAGGTTGGTATTTAAGGTTGACTGCAACCGCAAGATTTGGAAAGTTTTTGCGGGGTCAATGATAACATAAGCTTTTCAACAGTATTCGGTTATTTAGCGGATTTCCTTATTTTTCGTTGCCTAAATAGGGTTTGCACGATAAGGGCTGCTGCCGTTGAGGTGACACCTGTTTAAGGTGAATACGATAAAGGTAGGATCCGTTAGAGTTGAATATTAATGCTGATCATAGTTATGATTCTCACCCTTGTAAATGGGATTTCTGTGATCTTCAATTGGATTGCATTGTAAATCAACCCCACAGTACTGGTTAATAGTGTATTATGACATTGGTGATGAAGGTATGGAATCAAAGGGCTTCCTTAGGTACAGAACGTAGACAATTGTCCATATGTATATAATTAAATGTAGACAATTGTGCATATGTAAGCAGTTGTCCCTATGTACAATTATCAAGTGTACAGAGAGCAACAACTCCAGGACTTGGCTATTACATCAGTTCGTATTACAAATTTAGTGTGGATATGTTCCCAGCCAATAATTTAACATGTTGCTCAGATTGGAAATTCTTCATCTCACCTTCGGCAAAAACTGCCCTGCGTGGGTTCTTTATTATATTGAGACAAGAGGTCATAATGCTGTTACAGGAGGTGTGACTGGTTTAGGGTTGGATATATCCGAATTTCTACATAAGCTTAACCAAATGCATATGAGTTATGTTCGTGTTTGATAGGGAGGCAGAGCAGGGTACGAATCACAACTGCTCGGTACCCGTTTATTGCCAATAAACTTTAAACTTCCTGGAAGATGAAATATCTACCAAATTTACGAAAATAATATTTTCTGATATATATTCTAATTACGTCATCATATTCATAAATGAACACAGTGCAAGGCACAACTGTTTGGTTTGCAAGTTTAGATGAATTTGCTCTAAAATGATAAACATTAGCTTTCAAAATTACTTCAAAATTACCATGGTTTACAACCCCAACCTCTTTTCTAATTCATCATGAAACTCAACCTTCAGGTCTTCCTTATAAACATCTTCCCAATCAATTGAAGTATCCTTGTTCAATAAGATATCTTTATGTAAATCACTGGTACCTCCCAAAATAGATGGTTTGAAATCAGTTGATTCGATAATTTGTAATTCCATAGTTCTCTTAATTGGCTCACCAGCTCCGAAAACTCTACGGTAAGTTTCCAAACGAGTACTTAATTCAGTGGATTCCCAATTTTGAATTCTATTTTCCAATGGATGCAAATTATTAATCTTGGAGGCCAAGTTTCCTGGTCCTTGTTGAGTTTTTAAGACATCATTTAATCCTGGAGCGTGAGCTGCTGGGGAACCAAAATCAGCTGGTTTGATGGATGATTGGTGTTTATTTTCAGGTACTACTCTTAATGACTATTTGTTAGTAAGGCTTTGTTTAAGGGGGCCTAGGGATGGGTCTACCGTTTTGGTAGGGTTGTGATACATACCATTTGTGTGTGTGAGTGTGTGAGTGTATGAGTGGCAATTCGTTCGCGACTCTCAATATTTGAACTAGAATGTGTCACGTGACATTTTGATAAGTGATATTTTTCAGGTGATTTTATCCTGGAGTTGATGACATTAAGGATAACAAGAAAGAATATCTTATTTACTATAAAAGACTAAGATTTCCAGACTCAGACGTTCGGACTAGATGTCCAAACTAAGTTCTCTCTAACGGCTCTTCAAAATCTAAATTGCCTACAGTATGGCCATCACTCTTTAAACTACTAGGAACCCAGGACCAGTCTTCAGGATCAATAGCTTTGTTAAAGCTTAACGTTCCTAATACTAATAACACAAACCCAAATAATTGTAACCAATGGAATGACTCCCATCCTAAGATAATTGCAATGACCCATACCAACAAGGTCCTACATGAGTCGATGGTTGACCTAGCCGTAGCAGAAATGTAGTAAGTGATTGAAAGACCGAAAAAGTTGAACGATGATATGGAAAGCATAATCAAAATTGATGATACCAAAATGGCACTAGAGCTGAACATTTGGTGCAAGGATTCGCCTAAATTGAACGGAGAATCTTCGAAATTTGATGATGTCAGTCCAATAAAAAAGTTCAAAATGATCATAGCCACAGTGATAGCTATAGCACCATAAAACCCTTCAAAGTACACTAACTGTAATGGGACGATAGGATGATTGCCTAAGAAATACTCCTCGACAACGAATTGACCGGCTTGACAGATTTCAGCAAGCACCACCAACAAAATTCCAAAAACCACCAATCCATTATTCTCATGATGTTGAGGTTGTTTCAGTCCACTTAATCCCACTATAGCTATTCCCAAAGTGATAATAACAAGGGAAATCCATTCTAATTTGGTTATCTTACGCTTTAAAAACACTACCGACATGAATGCCACAAAAAGGATCACAGACCCTCTCATCATTTGATATACTGATACAGGGATATACACCAATCCAAGGTTTAACATGGTAGTGGCTAATAAATCACATAATGCTGGGATTGAAAGTCTTATGCTCTGTCTTAACGTTATATCTTGCTTATCTACAGGACTGTATTCTTGCTTAGCTTGATAGATCTTATAAACAATGTAACAACCCATTTCCCCCATGAACATTTGTAAAGTCTGTAAAGCGGGTTGTTCGAAATTTTTGTGGGTAGAAGGGTCAGGATCATCACAGTTCCTAACACATTGGTTGTCCTGGTACTTGGTGAACAATGAGTTGAGACACCCTGTGATAATGGTACCAAACACTATGAAAATTGTGAATGCCAGAGAATGGGCCATTTTGTGGGTATATGTGGGAAAAATGTGTGCGGTTTTCCTCTCTATCACACGGCAGGGAGGGAGTAAATTTGGGAGTTTGTTATTTCGGGCACTAGTCTTGGTATTGGTGTAATAAGAGACTGGGAGGTTTTTAGGGGTGTAGGAAATATTTGAATGTCTTTAAAGGCGGTTTTGGGGGAAGTTAGTTGGATTTGGGGATTTATAATGGTTGATAATGGGTCAAAAATGGTAGTTCTAGACTCTTTTGGGTATCTATGTATTTCTATTTGTTATAAAAGTCAAATGTGGGTCCGAGAATGACTATGGTAAATAGTAGACGCAATGAGATCATATATTGTCAAAGCTTATCAGGGTCTTATCAGTTATTATATTCTCCAGATCTGTCCTGCATGGAAGTTGAGCCGCACATTGGTCATCGCAATACATAACGATTTTCTTAAGAAATGGTCGATATTTTAGTTTAGGTTGGGATTTTACTCACGAAACTCATTGTGACTCTTGCTCAGTGGGATGGAAATGTGTGTGTTAAGTTTCAGGTAATTTGAACCAAAAAGGAAGAAGGTAGCAGCGATTAAGTAACAAATATTTGAAATATTATTTTAAATTTTGTCATAACTTAATTACCAACCAATATAAATTTACCAAAATTTCACAGGACCTACTAGTACAGTATCAATGCCTTCTAGAGTTGTCAAACGCCAACACAAGCTCTCCAAAACCCATTCCTAGCCACTTCAAAATATACCCCCTACACTAAAACCAAAAACGCACGTTTACGTAATTCCTTACAAATCGCATGCCTTCCCATGAAAATTTTTTAAAGCATCTCAGAAAACTTTTCATAAATAATTTAATTAAATAAAAAGTAAAAATGGCATTCGGAGCATCAAGAGGTAGAGGAGGTCCATCAAGAGGTGGATCCAGAGGAGGATTCGGTGGTGGCCGTGGAGGCCGTGGTGGTTCAAGAGGTGGATTCGGTGGAGGTCGTGGTGGTTCAAGAGGTGGATTTGGTGGTGGAAGAGGAGGAGCCAGAGGTGGTTCAAGAGGAGGAGCTCGTGGTGGAAGAGGAGGAGCCAGAGGTGGTGCTAGAGGTGGTGCCAAAGTTGTAATTGAACCACACAGACATGCTGGTGTCTTTATCGCCAGAGGTAAAGAAGATTTGTTAGTCACTAAAAATACGGCCCCAGGTGAATCAGTTTATGGTGAAAAAAGAATCAGTGTTGAAGAACCAAGCAAAGTTGAAGGAGAATTACCAACCAAAATCGAATACCGTGTTTGGAATCCATTTAGATCAAAATTGGCTGCCGGTATTATGGGTGGTATTGATGAATTAGGTATTGCTCCAGGTAAGAAAGTTTTATATTTAGGGGCTGCTTCAGGTACTTCAGTTTCCCATGTTGCTGATGTTGTTGGACCAGAAGGTATCGTTTATGCTGTTGAATTCTCTCACAGACCAGGTAGAGAATTAATTGGTATGGCTAAAAAGAGACCAAATGTTATTCCAATTATTGATGATGCTCGTCATCCTCAAAAATACAGAATGTTGGTTTCAATGGTTGATGCTGTATTTGCTGATGTTGCCCAACCTGATCAAGCCAGAATCATCGCTTTAAACTCACATTTATTCTTAAAAGATCAAGGGTTAGTTGTCATTTCTATTAAGGCTAATTGTATTGATTCCACTGTTGATGCTGAAACTGTTTTCGCTAGAGAAGTTCAAAAATTAAGAGAAGAAAGAATCAAACCATTAGAACAATTGACTTTAGAACCTTATGAAAGAGATCATTGTATTGTTGTTGGAAGATATATGAGAAGTGGATTAAAGAAATAGATGTATAATAGATGGAACTTTGTTAGTATCATGTCTCTGTGTATGGGTCTCTGTGTATGGGTCTCTGTATATGGGTCTCTGTGATGATGTGTGGGTCTTGCATGTTGTGTGTGGTCTTGTGTGGTATATAGTGAGCTGAGGAGTTTGTGTGGGTGTGAGAGTGGAGACGAGGATCTCATATCGCGTGTCTAAGTCAATAACCCGAATTAACAATCAGGCGTTAATTATGACCTGCACTAACCGTAGCCTCCTTGTTCTAGACGCCCAACTCTACGCTTGTCCCCGTCGGCATTTCTTTTCTGAGACTTTTGCCTTGGTCTGGGTATGGCTTGATTTTCTTTTGTGACTGCGTCATGCCTCCTTAGTGCGCAAAACCAAACCTAAGATCGTGATAGATAACATACCACAAAAACACAGAAACTACTTGTACAAATTAACCGAAGATGAGTGATAAGGAGGTAATAGTGATAGACTCCGATGAAGAGAATGATGAACCACAACTACAGTCAAACCAAGAACCAATACACGTAACGTCAGATAATGAAGACCATAATGAACACCCATCGCCACTAGAGATAGTTGAAGAACCACCTTCAACAGGAGCTCCAGGCGCAAGGCTAGCATCTGAATTAAGAAATATGGCATCGCTATTTCAAAGCATTTGGCAGGATGAATATTATTTAAGAGCAAGGAGACGAGAGATGGGATTAGACTCGTCATCTTCTGAAAGTGATGATGAGGAACTCAGTGAAGGAACTGTTGATAGTGGCGACTCGGTAATCATAGAGGGAAATAACAGAAGGCGAATCACAGTGAATGATGAACGTAATGTGAGGCGAAGATTGGATGGTGATTATAGACGGGGCCCACCCGGAGACCTCAGTCAAGGATTAAATAATGATTCTAGGCAAGTAATAAATGATGATGGTGATGGTGATGTTGAAATCGTAAGGGAACGCCAGTTAAGTCCTCAAGAATCTACATCATTTGTTCCTGCTCCAAATGTACCATCTCGGGCAAGTGATGGAATGTATGCTGTAAGGAATGCTTCAAATCCAATACAAGGCTTCTCAAGAAGCACACTCGAAGCGGTGCGTGGACTTCAATTAATTCATTACATCGATAGGTTAGATTCTGCCAATAGGCAAGGGGAAAGTGCTAGAAATAGAAGATTGGGTGGTCCTCAAACGTCAGGACCTCCTCATAGAGATATCAGAAGATTACATGAGCAATTCGACAGGACCGGAACTTTAGATCCTGCTGAGGAAATGTTCATATTTAACCCGTATGCTGAAGAGTTTCGAATGTTTAATGAATTTTCTGAAGATGACGATGATGTGGAGACAGCACGTATACTCAGCAGAATAGAACATGATAATGAACTCATGATAGATAGAAAATTACGAGCTGAAAATGTCCATAATCGTGAAATTATGAAACGAAAACGTGATACCATCAAGCGTGATAAACAAGGTTATACTTCTAATATCACTGCTGATAATAATATTGGATGTCAACTATGTGGTATCACATTAGGGGAAGGTATACCAGCAGATTTTAAACCAAATTTGGCTTATAGTAAGAAGTATTCTAGTTATAGTAAACAATTGAATATTGTTGCACCATGGTTTTGTTTTAAGCAACTTACGGATGTTGATAGAGACTTAAGTAAACGAGTGTTTGTAAACAAATGTGGACATTTATATTGTGGAAGATGTATAAAGAACATAGGTAATAGACCTAGAGCCAAGAAGGCACAAAAGGGTGAGCTTAGTATTGACAATCCTCAAATATATGCACCTAAGAAATGTGTATCGGGTGGTTGTGAACAAACGTTTAGGGGGAAGAAGACTGTCACTGAGCTTTACTTCTAGGGGAAGACTAAGCTTTACCTCCAAAGCGTATAAGGATAAAATAGGTAAGGGAATAAATAGATAAATAGACCTGTACAACCTGTACTACACCCAACAATCTGAAATCTCATTTATTTAATCATTATACACATCATCAATCAACCCTGGCCTCAGATAATGTCAAAGGTTTGATATTATTAGAAAAGACATTGGATCCATTCTTAAACCTATTGATCTTTTTCAATTTCTCCCTAACTACCATGACCGGTACTGAACTTTTTGTCACTAAATAATTCGACAAAGACCCTAACAACACTCCCTTAATGGCACTTTGACCTTTAGATCCTACGATGACTAAAGTAGGTTGTAAGTTATCAATAACTTCCAAAATCAAATGCCTTGGGATTGGGTGATGGATGATTTCAATGACAATATGAATTTGTAATTTGGTCAATCTAAGCAAGTTCAATACTTGCTGTTTAGCCTTGTTAAGCATATTCAATCTCTGTTGTTCCCTATGAGTCTCATTAGTAGTATTACCCTTTAACTGATGATTGGAATCGGTATCTTCAATAACACAAACAATGAATAACACAGCACCGTCCACTAACACCGTACCTAAAGACCACTCTAATGAAAAAATCGATTCGGGACTGAAATCCATACATAACAAGAACATTTTTGGTTTGATCTTAGGATCAATCAATTGAAAGAAGTTTCCTCTGGTAATGGTTTGAATCACACGTGACTGAGCCTTATTACTATCGATTTCACTTTCAATGATAGTTTCATTCAACCTTGAAGCAAACTCACTATCCAATTTATCTTCAACTGCTGAAGTATAAGGAATCATAAAATCATCATTTTCAGGATTAGACCCACTCGCACTATCTCCAGAACCAGCAACGGTGCCGGCTTTGGTAGTAGCGCCAGTTCCAGCATTAGGAACATTAACATTACTATCTTTATACTTTTCGTTTTCTTGATCAATTACCTTTTTCCTGTAACTAGCATAATCCTCCAACTTTTGTTTTCTAACCGCCATATCTTGATCAAATTTCCCCAAGTCGACATCTTCATCCCCTCCAGTTAACTCCAGTTTAATATCCTTTAATTTTTGGACCAAACTTTCGTCTACTGGTTTACCCGACATTTTAGCATTAGCTAAAGCCCTTTCGCTGGCAGTCAATTCTTCCAATTGCTTAACTATTGACTTGTCATTCAAATTCAGGTTCTCTAAGATTGATGATACTTGATTAATTTGTTCATCATGACATGCATAGTTTGGAAGAATGTTACCAGTATCGTCATAATGAAACTTTTCTCCTTCATCATCGTCACTGATGTTTTCTTCTTCACTGGGTTCTTCAAAATTGACGTTTCCAACACTTGTAGCACTGGCATTACCATCATTATTGGAAGATTCTGATTGATTGAATACAAATCTTTCCAGTGGATCGTGATTGATTATGGACCATTTTAATTGATCATTATGAGGAGAACTTGATCTAGACCTCGCACCAGGAGATCTAGATCTGTTCCTACTCATAGACTTTTGAATGACTTCTAATCTTTGAGCTTCTAATCTTGTTTGTCTGTCTGACATGATGATAAGGGTGGATTTTCAAAGCCAAGAGTTTGTGGGGCGCGACCAATTTTATCACGAGGTAGGGTTGAAAAGGGCGGGCAACAATGGCACCAGAGGTTTTTTGATTTTGTTTTGTGAGTACTTCTTGTGGTGTGGTATACTTTGTATAGAGATGAAATGATCTAAGAGGTTTTAGACAACAAAAACAGCTCATGGTGGTATGGAAACACAAAAGCGCAATTTAAACTAAGCCTAGTTCAGCCGGTTATAATTTTAAGCATTTCTCCTGTACGCTACTTATCGAAACTCTAGTTGGAAATAGGGCAGAAATGAATTTAGGGTTCCTATCTAAGGTTGTTGGAAAAAAAAAAATAGAGATGTCATTTATTATGCGTATGTATGTATGGAACATGATTAAATTACGCACAAACGTTTCTCTTGCTTATTGTTCATTACCTACCTATCATTATTCGTCTTCGTCTTCGTCCTCACCCCAGAATTCTACCAACACTGTCATTCCCAGTTTGAAATTGTCGCCAATATTTGAAGACATTTCATCATATATCTTCTTAGGGTATGGTTGTAGAATCTCAAAGTTAAACTTCCCATCATGATCAAACTGTTCTAGTTCTTCTTCAATATCATCTAACTCTTCTAACATAGACTCTATATGGATATAAAGATCTCTAAGACTTGTATCAGGTCTTAAATTGATCACAAATTTCAGTTCGGGCAATTTTACTTGAACCCTAATGTTACCACCGTCATTAAGCTTGGTGAACCAATCAGAATTCTTTAAATATTTCAAATATTTGAGCCTATTAGTTTCATATTCTTCGAGAGCCTTTTGCTTTTGTTTCTCCTCCTTTTTGACCTTATCCATTTCAAGACTCTTCAAGTACGCATCATCTTGATTCTGCTTAATAGCTCTGGATAATTCTATTTCTCGTTTATCAGTCTTTGCAGCTATCAATTGAGGTTGGTAATGGTCAATGGATTTCTTAAGGTTCTTTATGAGCTTTGGTATAACCAAGGAAGTATCATCCAAATGGTTTGCTGCTAGGTTGGACCTGAACACAACCGACATTGATGCCATGATACTTGGATTATTACTTACGTTATTGATTAACATTATGAACGGTGTTTTCCTAGCATGATACGTCTTGCCTAGTTCCCATGCTTCAGGGGATTTGTCGACATTACCGATGAATATATTTTCATCAGAAAGAAGTGATTTGAACTTGGAGTTGTTGAGTAAGTCACTGATAAAGAATTCATTGTCATTATCGACCAATACCACAAATAACCAATTATAATCATCCTTACATGCCTGGTAGATCTCATTATAGTCATTCTGATGGATCTTGTATTCCGGGTATTGTCCTGTTAATTCTATATCAGTGTTACCCTCTCGATACGTATCAAAATTGAACTTTGAAGGAAATGAGTTTGGGGTACGGAACAACAAGTTCACTATATAACTGATAATATTCTTAGGGACTAGGAGTATGAACCAAATCAACCATTTCAAAACACTTCTGTTGGGATTATTAGGTGTTAACGATTGATGGATTCCTAACTGGAATTGCCAATTGTTCGAGATCTTTGGGGCAAACGGGAGTTTAGGTATTAAATCATCAAGTTCATACGAGTTAAGGGTGGAATATCCGCCTCTGTGGATGCTAGCAGTATTGACATTATGAATGCCTGAGGTACCATACTCATCATTGGAGAATTCGTTGGTGTAGTCATCGGCAAACTCCCCTATTCCACTACTTGTGCCTGCTCCATTAAAGCCACCTATGGGTTCAGAATTCGGCTTGATCAGATCGAATCCCGACTCGAAGTAACTGGAAAGACTGTTATTTAAATCCCAGTTATTCACTGTGAGAAGACTCTGGATATCATCGGTTGAATCGTCCTGTAAATCAGTGATAGATTTGAATTGATCTATAAGCTGTTGTTCCATTAGCGAGCAGAACTTGAAGTCGCACTTGGACCTAGGCTGTACGTGAGATATGGACCTAACTAGGCTGTGAGGTACGGTACTACGGTGGGCGATCAATTCGCACGAGCTTTGCGACTGTGTGGTTTGGCACGACGGTGTGTGGTTTGCACGACGGTGGGCGATTAAGTTCGCGTATAGTTGGCATCAACTGGGCTGAGATTCGACTCATCTAATTAACAGTTTCTGTGCTATATTACTTACACAGATAAAGGCCAAAAACCTTAGAATCTCCATAAAAGAAAGCTTACATAATCTCAGACAAACTTAAATTGTTAGCTCATAACATGACCTGGAAGTCCTTGACTCAATTCCGAATCATACGACAGCACTAAGTCGGTTTTGAAATGATTGGAGTGGTCGAAACTATCGAAATCTATTCCAACAAAATAAACCGAATCTACCGAAATTGAAAAAGTTTATTATTACTCCACCATTTTACCCAAAATTAAGATTCATTGTCTAAGCCCACCAACCTTAATCAAAACCAAACTATTAGTTAAGAGATTAATGATTTAAACCATGTTAAACGCATTTACTGATAACCAGCCGTGATCGCCCGGTATGAGGCCATAATGTCGCATATTGCTATGTCTAACATTTACGTTTATTGAAGAAAATCTCGACATACCCTCGGTGCAACAAAATGACTAATTTACGCATCCTCCACCAACCCACCAAAATAGAATAAACCTGCATCATTCGTCAGCAAAATGTCTTATACTTAATTTATGATTAGCCTATTGTAATCTAATATTATTTAATATTATTTGGACATCTATTTCTTAAACCACCTTGACCTCTATTACATTAATAAAATTAGTGGTTAAACGGCTGCAAAATAATTAAAAAAAATTATTGAGTGTTCCATACATAAACCTTGCATATAAAACGTGGATATTTAATTGTTTTAAAAAAAACATCCATTTATCCTAAATTTATTATACCAAATTATTGAATAACCTTTAAAGAAATGTCTCTGTGGACTGTAAAGGTAGGTGCCTTTTTCGGATCAATTGACACGAAATTTCGCTTGCGAAACATTTTCACACTCTTGCTACTAAAAAAATTTCCATTTACTTATACCACAAAACAAACAAGTTGAAGATTGACTCTAATGTTTAAGAGAATTTTACAGTCAAATATTACCAAGGGGCTTTTAGTGTCTGGAGGTTTAGTTGGAGGTACCGTTGTGTATTTAGATTTCATCAAACCTCCAAATGTCTCAACTTTAACTCATAAATATACACCATTAGTTAAGACATTAGATAAACCAATATCAAGACAAGATTTATTGAACAAGTTGCCACAAGATGATAGTGAAATCGATGACAAGAAATTCGATTTGCTTATTATTGGAGGAGGTGCCACCGGTTCAGGTACAGCCGTAGATGCTGTCACTAGAGGATTAAATGTTTGTCTTTTAGAGAAGAATGACTTTGCTTCAGGTACATCATCCAAATCCACAAAGATGGCCCATGGTGGGGTTAGATACTTAGAAAAGGCTGTTTTTCAATTATCAAAAGATCAATTAAATTTGGTTATTGAAGCCTTGAATGAAAGAGGTAATATGTTAAGAACTGCACCTCATTTATGTTCAGTTTTACCAATTATGATTCCAGTTTATAAATGGTGGCAAGTTCCATATTTCTTTGCAGGTTGTAAAATGTATGATTGGTTTGCAGGTTATCAAAGTTTAAGATCATCCACTATTTTTTCCAAAGAAACTACCAGTGCAATTGCACCAATGATGGATGATTCAAATTTGAAATTAAGTTGTGTTTATCATGATGGGTCATTTAATGATTCTAGAATGAACTCAACTTTAGCTATAACTGCCATTCAAAACGGTGCTACTGTTTTAAACTATATGAATGTTGAACAATTGGTTAAAACTGATGATAATAAGATCATTGGAGTTGTTGCTAAAGATATCGAAACTGGAAAATTTTATAAAATTAAAGCCACCTCAGTTGTTAATGCTACCGGACCATTAAGTGATAAAATCATTGAAATGGATAAAGATCCTCAAGGATTACCACCAAAGGAAGAAAAACCACCAAAGATGATTGTACCATCAAGTGGAGTTCATATTGTTTTACCTGAATATTATGGACCTCAAGGTATGGGATTATTAGATCCTTCAACTTCTGATGGAAGAGTTATGTTTTTCTTACCATGGCAAGGTAAAGTTTTATGTGGTACCACCGATACTCCATTAAAGAATGTTCCAGAACAACCAGTACCAACTGAAGATGAAATTCAAGATATCTTAAAAGAATTACAAAAATATGTTGTTTTCCCAGTTAATAGGGAAGATGTTTTAAGTGCATGGTCAGGTATTAGACCATTAGCTAGAAACCCTGATTTAGTTAGTGATGCTCCAGGTGCAAGTTCAACTCAAGGATTAGTTAGATCTCATTTAGTTCATACTTCACCATCTGGGTTAATTACCATCTCTGGTGGTAAATGGACCACTTATAGAGAAATGGCTGAAGAAACTGTTGATACTGTTATTAACCATTTCAAATCTCAATTACCAAAAGATTTAAAACCTTGTCAAACCAATAATTTGGTTCTTATTGGTGGTGAAGATTATTCTAAGAATTATTCTGCTAGATTGATTCATGAATATAGAATCCCATTGAAATTAGCCAAACATTTATCTCATAATTATGGTTCCAGAGCTCCAATCATTTTAGAATTGTATAAAGCCAATGATTATAATAAGTTACCAGTGACTTTAGCTCATTCCAAGAATTTCCATCCTTCAAGTGCTTTAGCCAATGAAGATAATTCTTTAAGTTATCAAAATTTTGATGAACCATTTACCATTGCTGAATTGAAATATTCTATTGATCATGAATACATCCGTACCCCAATTGATTTCTTGGCAAGAAGAACCAGATTAGCATTTTTAAATGCCAGACAAGCTTTAAGTGCCGTTGATGGAGTTGTTGATATCATGAAGGAAGAATTAGGATGGGATCAAACCACTACTGAAAATATGAGATCTGAAGCTAAAGACTTCATTGGAACTTTTGGTATCAGTTCAAAGAATTTTGATGTTAAAGATTTCGTTGTTCAATAATTGTGTCTAGAATGTAAGTATTATATACGTATAGAGTTTAACTTATTATTAACGCTAGGATCTATTGTTCGGCGGTAATATTTGTTGTTTAGCGCCAATGGAATAAACTCTTATTATATATTAAACACACGCTGACGTAATCCGCATCGCTTACATAAGCGGATATAAAATCTCAAGCCCTATGTAGGTCACATACGGAGGGGGACAAAAACATTCCACATTACAAATAATACGAGTTAAAACGTTTTATGCAAATGGATACGAAGAAGAGAAGATCAAGAAATGGCTGTGACAACTGTAAAAGGCTCCATATAAAGTGTGATGAAAATAAACCCGCTTGTGAATATTGTACCGCAACTGATAAGGAATGTAATTATACACCACCTAAGAAGATAACCAGACAAGGGAAGTTAAAGAAACAGTTGAGTTATCATACTGAGTTGATCTCACACTCGTTCCAAAGTTTATACCCCATGGCGCTATCAAGGACTGGTAAGTTTAGTAAGGTTTATGAACAGTGTTTTAGCTTTTGTCGTGACTTACCACCAACCCCTACCCCAGTTGCCACTATCGAAGACCTAGAAAGCAGGGCTCTGGGGGTAGAGATCTGGCTGAATAGTTTTGGGCCTCTACCATATACGCCCTCGCCTTATCTAGGGATTACCGGAGTTGGAGCCGGGGCCATTACAGGGACTGGGCATGGTTATGGGTCTTGTTTTGGGTTTGGAGGTTCATCTACTGGGACAGGAATTGGATCTGGACCATTTGGATTTGGTCAAATGGGATCTGGACTAATTGAATTGGGTCCTTTAGGTCCTTACAAATCATTTCATGACTTATCGCAGTCAGATGATCCTTATTTCCTTCAAGGCTCTAATGCAACTGCTGACTCCACTACCAATGGACTTTATCCTAACCATCCTCAATTTCATACCCTACCTGAAGGTCCAATAAAAATGAAAACTTCACTTTCACTTCCAGCCATTCGACACAAAAAGGACGCTTCCAAATTTGAAGTGAGATTACTTGCATCTCTTAAGAGTTTCATCCCAGGGTTTCTCCCAGTGATATCAGGATCGTTCCAGAACCTTATGGTGGTAGAAGTCCCCAAATTGTTCGAAACTTCGGTTCTTGTACAACAGTCAGTGTTGACGTTTTGTAGTATAAACTCATGGAACATCATCGATATAGAGGAACCAACTGTTGATGACTATGTGAACTTAAAGACCAACCTTCTACGTTCAAAACCCCTGCACAACAAAATTTACGACTACCAGTACACAAAAGGATCCAAGCAAAACTTGTATGAACATACGGTCAGTTATTTCTTAAAGTTAATAGCAACCACAAATAACCTTATCATAAACCATGTACACAAAGACCAAATCAGAGACCCATTGGCTGCCAAAGAATTGATAGTGTCGTGTTTCGTGATGTTCATATACTTAGGACTCCATAGTCATGATCTTATGCCATTAGTAAACTTTGATACCAAAGATGATTATGTCCATGAATATGACGTTATCTTCAATTTGAATAGTGATTTGTTAACTGTGGGATCAACCATTCACAAATACATGGCAACAGCCTCCAATTCATTACCACAAATGAACAGCAAGTTCCTCTTCTTCCAATTATTCGAAATATCATTGATTGAGTTCCCTATCATAGACAAATTGTCCCTACACTTGGAATTGTACTATAAAGACTTATACTTCTACCAAGACCATAGTGAAGATGTTCATTATAAGGTACTCAAGGAACATTTGAAGTTGTTACAGGCTGCTTTCACTATTGCGTTTATTGGTAATGTCCCTTTACCATTCTATAAGTTTTATGTTATAGTAGAAGACTCATTCAGAGATCTAGTAAGAACAAAGAACCCTATAGCATTAGAGATTTTCTACGTGTATTCATGGATATGTCTCATGATAAACTTCTGTGCATTTACAGATAAGAATGTATGGATCGACTATATGAGATGGTATAAGCAATGGAACTTCAAAGAGTATGGAAGATGGAAATATGATATGGACAGGTATCTTTGGGAAATGGAAAAGAAGGATGAAAGCATAAGGCATTATTTGAATGCAGATTTTAGTGGTAGTTTGTATACTGATGAGATCCAGAAGGATATGACTTTAATAGTAGAGCCAGAGTTGGGGGTTGTTTAGCCGGTTAGGTCGAGTCTAGGTCGAGCCTAGGTCGAGTCGTAGACTGAGCCTAGGTCGAGTCGTAGACTGAGCCTTGGGACCAGGACTGCATTATTTATGTCAATACAAATAAATATATTCCTATAACTTTCTATTTAAGCACTCTACTCATCATAGGCCCTAACTCATCATCCTCAACTCAAAGACAAATCATTCAACTGCTCATCCAATTTCTCAACCCTGGCCTTCCTAACTCTCTTAGTCCTTGCCTTATCATCCATATCAAACTTCTCGACTCCATAATCAGTATCAATCACTACATCTTCTCGTTCGTCTCCATACTTCTCTTGATATTCCAGCGGTGGTTCTCTTAAAATATCACGGACATTAGAATTGGCAATCAACTGACTGTGGACTCCAAAACTAAAACACCACTTAAGATGTATTAACCTTAAATACAAGAACCAACTGTTGATCTGTATAAGCTTAGATCTTGACAACTTGATATAATTGGATTCCATCATGTTACTCAAGAGTTCAAGTCCTTTAGGTGATTTCTTATAAACTTCTAATCTGGACTCAAGGTTACTGAATGTGGTGACAGTATTAAGAACATCTCTAAATATTGAATGGGTTTCTTTCTTATCAGATTTCTTGATTTTCTTAGAATTTAAGTTAGCTAAACGAGTTAAAGTATTGATGATTTCTTCTTGTTCATAATAAGGAGAATTATAATTAAATTCGTCATCATCAGGTTCAGTGTTCTCATAACTATAAATCTCATAACATAACCCTATTAATCTTCCACAAGCTTTACTAACTTCAATGTTATCTTCATCTAGAAATTCAAGTAGTTTAGGTACTATATCAACAATAAGTTCATTAAGATATTCATTTCTTGGTAATAAGGTCAATAACCCTCCCACACCATGTAATCCACTAATAGCTACCAATGTCTCAGAATTCTGTTTATACATTATATCATTGACAATTCTTTGTTCACTTAAATCATCAAAAAATGTCGAATATTCTCTATCACCTTGTTTAAACTCTTTCATAGTAGTAAGGGAACTCAAACAATATCCTTCAGTTATCTCAAATAACCAGTTGATGGTTTCATCAAGTCCATAACTCGTGGACCCGTTATATAACATAAGCAATAATGATACATATCCTGTGATTACATAAGATTTGTTTTCATTAGTTAACACACTACTTGATGGTTTTGTTATCAAATCCTTAATAAAACTCAAGAATTCCCCATCAATTAAATCACTGAATTCTTCAATGTTGCTAACAATTAAACTAATGATACTCCTATATAAGAGCATAAACTCTTGTGCGGTTTTATAATCATTTCTCATTAACATATGAATCAAATCCTGAACTGTATCTTCACTGATATATTGTGGTGTACCCGCATTTTGCTCATTATACACCAATATTGGTTTTGTGACTATAAGCTTATACAATTGAGCTAAAAGTAATTCTCTTGATTGTGAACTGACATCTGTTCTTGATACCTGTAACGACTTGATGATATCAACAATTGTAGTTGACTTACTTGTAATTCTTTCCTTATTCAATTCATTGGCGGTAGTTTGTTTCTTATCTTGGTTATCTATCATATTTTCATACGCTTCTAACTTGGTGGCTAACACCTCTTCAAGGTTATTGAAGTTGTAATCCAATTGACCATTCTCTTCACTTTCAGGCAATGGCGTTCTTGCCCTACTAACTGACCTTGAAGACGATGCAGAATTGTCCTCCATGTGTCTGAATTTTCCTAGTACCATTTTGTGTTTGTGTTCTTTTTGTGGTTTAAGTTTGAGATTATATAGCAAGAATGCGATGGGGTGACTAATGAAAAGCTGTCCTGCATATAGGTATATATATAACCCCAGATATTGATAGATGTTAGAGATTACAATAACGAACGTCGGAGATAGGGATTGGAGCTTATAGAGGTTATTACCGAGAATATTGGTTTGTGTCATTGAATGTGTTAGCAATAGTATCACCGAGATATTATCACCGAGATGACTAAGTTTCTTAGTGCATACATTTCGAACTGTCTCCATTCTTCTATCTTAGCACACCTTTCTAAGATTGTCCGTTATTCACTCTAAAACTGTATCTCCTGTGGTAATATGTAAACCTTAGCACCATTGTCTCTAATGGTCTCCTTATTTTTATCAGCAGGTAAAGCTTTCCTCATATCAAATCCATCATTATCATCATTCAAATTGTTCCTATCTTGAGGTAATTCTCTGCCATAATATCCCACCACCCTTCTGAAAACTGAATAGCCTAATTTCTCATACAATTGGATTGCCAATAAGTTCTTTACTCTGACGAACAAATCAATGAATAACGTGTTATCAGGATCTCCTTTGACTATATCCTCTAATAACTTACACAAATCCGATGCTAGTCCTATTCTACGATATTGGTAATTCACAGTAACTGCTGATATGTGTGTGTGCCATTCCATTTTCAGTAACTTTCCTTCGTTTTTGGCAATCATGTACCCACTTATTTCGGGGTTAGCACCTACTTCAACGGATTTAAAGAATAACGATGGCCAATTGATGAGGTAGTCGAAGTAGAAATCAAGGGTATAGTTCTCAGTCAAAGGATCAAGGTTGACTGAATTAATTTGGTATAAATCTTCTAGTTGGAATGGTTTATATGATGTCATAATGCTCCTTGTAAGTATTTATATTTGTGTGTGCTGAACTTGTTTTGTGTTCTGTGCTGTGGTTGTTTTGTGGTTGCTATTGTACTTTGTTTTTGTGATTTGCTTTTGTGTTTTGCTTTTGTGGTTTATGTTCTGGTTCTGTGTCCTATCTTTTCTCGTGTTAAATCCAGTCTGCCAGTCTCGCTCTCGCGCTGCCCTCATCCTCAACTCGCACCGTTGCTCAACATCAAATTTTTCATCATGTTTGGAGGTTCAGCACCATCTTTAGAAGAACAAAGAAAATACCAAGAAGAACAACAAAGGATCTTAGAAGAGTCCACTTACACCACTTTGAAAACTGCTGGTTTCATTGCTGGGGCTTTATGGATCACTCCAATTGTTTTTAACTTTGTTAAAAGACAATTAGCTTAGGTTGGTTATGGTGTACACAAACGAAGGTACATGATGTGACAAGGTACACAGAAGTACAAATGTACACAGAAATACACAAGAGTACACAAACAGAAGGTGATGATTGTTTAATAGATTGACTAACAAAACTGTACATAAATATATACTATCATTAGCTGGTGGGTTGTACCTCTGGTTCCACACCTGGTTCTACTCTGGTTACTCTTCAACTAACCTGTCTCTTAACTTCCCTATCTTGACCCCTAAACTGTTGAATTCAAACCTTTCGGCTATCTTCCTTGATGCCATCAACGCTTTATCGGTTCTCATCAACTTACTTACGGAATATGCTTTGTTGGTGTCAGTTTGTTGACATGCGGTTGCAAAGAGATGCAATAATGACTTGTCAAAAAGGTTGGAGTAGAATTCTAACTTGTCGGTGATTTCTTCAGTAAACTCTTGGAATTCACTATCACCTAAAGTGTCCTTAGAAAGCTTGGACATCGTTAAAGCTTGGACAAAACTCTGTTCGAAATCTTGTTCTGGTTCGTTTTGTGGGTCGTTTTGTGGTTCTTGATTTATAGGGAATTTCAATTCTAATTCTATTGGCAATGATAAAGGAAATCCTGGATATTCATCATTATTCTTCAATACTAAACAATTCAATTTATCGTTGGTTAATCCTAATGGCCAACATTTCCATTGTTGTAATTTACATTCAACGATAGGTATCCATTTACTATTACCAAATTGTCTCCAATTACTGAGGATTATCACTGTGTCATCGTTCCCTGCTACAATACAAGGGTCATTGAATTCATTAAAGAACATTCCTTTGAGTAATGGCTTATTGGCACTGGATTTCAATGGCAACACACAATCTTGTTGGACGTATTTGAAATCTTCTTCAACATTTAAGATTGAAAATCCATACAAATCATATGATAATTGAGTGATAATGAACACTATATGCTTGCTGGTGATTATAGATACAATAGGATTGGTCTTCATTATGTTTATACAGATTCCATACTTGTTGAAGGTCCTTAAGTACCCCATACTAGTACCTACCACAATAATCTCATCATTATCAGTATTATCAGTGATTGATATAGAAGTTATATACTCTTCCGATTTCAATGGAATCTTCTTATCCCAACTATCTTGATCACTATTATGGTTCCTGTAATAAATGATCCCGAACTTTTGGGTTTGGTCAAAATTAGAACCTCCTAAAAGAATTCCGGTTTCATTTATACTACACAAATCAAATTTGTTGTAATCATTGAAATGATAATCTTTGTGTAATGATCTATCGAAGAATGATACAGTTATAGCCTGAACGTCCTCGTTATTTACACCCCAGACATAACCAATTGAGTTCATAGTAAGGTACCTTCTTTCAGCACCACCAGTTTTCTTGAAAGGAGTAGATCCTGGTGAATATGGTAAAAGCTTTGCTGGAGTTGGAATTGGGGTGCTAGATACAGTAGGGGATAACTTTTGACGTTTACGACCATCAAAACTTTTAATTGGTTGATTGTAAGGGAATTCATCATCTTCATCAATGATTGAATCATCAATACCATTTCTATTAAGACCAATTAATGTGTCAGTGTCCATTCCTTCATCATCTGAGTCATTAGCATTGGTATTGGCTGTGGCAGTTGCAGTTCCATCAGTTTCAATGGCTTTTTCTACAGGTTTTGGTAATTGAATCTTATGAACAATCCCATTATTTGTACCAACATATAATCCCCCATTTAATGATAAACTTATCCCTAAGTTATCAACTTTAAATCTTCCAGTTTCTTCTTTTGCACTTCTGACTATAACCTCATCATTCAACAATACAACTCTATCATCCTCAATGACAAAATCAACTAATCTTTCACACGGAATCTCTTCAATAGTCTCCCAGTCTCTATTTAACACTTTAATGCCTTCCAAAGTCGGTACATAAAGCTTATCACCAAGTTTGCTCCACCTTGGCTTCGTACAAATGAGCTCTGTCTTATGATCCAGCTCATAGTTGATCTCATCAATCAGGGAATTGATCTTAATTGGTAACATTTTAGCTATAGTTTCTTCCAAATTAGGTTGTTCGTTTATAACCGAATATACAAGTAAATTTCCATTACTTAAACTAGCAGTTATCAACTCATGTTGTCCATTATATGATATATTAAGCACTTGGTCGGTCAAATCAATGGTATAGGTACTTAAGTTGTCCTTATTGATGAATATCAACTTGTTATCATCTCCTCCTACTACTATCCTTTTACCTTCATTAATGAACTTACAATCCCTTAACGGTAACTCTGATCTGTAGATCACTTTTGTGTCATCTGTGTCCAAGTTCACAAGCAAGAGTTTTCCTTCTGTGTTACTACAAACCATCTGGTTATCATAAACACTCAATTGAGTAAGGTTTTCGAAAATATCAATAGACTTGGGTTCTTCGTCACTGTTCAAGTCGAACACCTTGACAATCCCCATACTATTCCCAATAAGCAATTTATCGTGGCTTGTGGCCACAAATGAATTGCCTTCAGTGAATGCTGTTATTTGTGTAACTTGTTCCATGTTTGTGTGAGATGTAGATTTACGCGACGCGTAAAAAAGACGGTGAGACATGGATCTGGTGCTAAGCTGGTCCACACTCGCTGGGCTGGGGTGCTCACTATGGGCCTCACTATGGGGCTCACTATGGGTCGTAGTAGAGAAACCATGTTGGGAGTCTATTCACAATGCAACCTCAAGTTGAGTTGATGATGTAAATGGGGATGGTGTTTGGGAAAGCCTATATACAACATTCTTACCATTAAAGATCAAGTCGATCTAATTTAACTTAGACTCTAAGATGATTCTTTGTTCATCATTATTCAATTCTAATTGTAGCTGTTCAAGTTTTCTCTGATTTGTTATCAATTGCTGATAGT